>JAMPIV010005963.1:0-125000 GCA_024509875.1 Oreohelix idahoensis
GGAGGGGAGCGCCAAGCTCGTAAGCAGGTACGCTTCGAGGACTCTCAGGACGAGGACCGGTTTTGGTATAAAGCAAAACATTCCAAACAGAAGAGTGGTTCCTCAGAGAGTCGATCTTCCGACTCCGATGCGCGATCGTCACAATCTAAAAGCCCCAGTGAGAGTCCACGTGATGAGGCGAAAAGAGAGCGCATGTGTACCAATTGTGGTGGCAGGGGTCATTATGCTGACATATGCACTACCCCGATCGAACACGCGAATTCCGCGGTGGTGTTTGACACAGTCAACGATGAGGACTGTGCGGGGTGTCGCCCTCTGTTCCACGCGAACGAGAGGTTAGTGCTTCAATGCGGGCATGCGGCACCATGTCTATCGGCAGTCCATGAGACTGGCAAGATGATTCTCCACGAAGGCAAGGTGGAGAATAGACCAGTCCGGGTATTGAGGGACACTGGGTGCACCACAATTGGGGTGCGTCGGTCGTGTATCGACGATTCCTGCCTTACAGGCAAAACTGTAAAGTGTACTACTTTTGGGGGCAAAGATGAGTCTTACCCCCAGGCATGCATTAATGTGGACACCCCGTTCATAACAGGTAGAGTTAACGCGTTTGTCTTGCAGAACCCGATTGCCGATTTAATTGTCGGCAATGTGCGGGAAGTACATAATGCTACGGGAGAGGCTGGAGCAGTCGCGCAGTAACTCCAAAGTCCCGAGGCGGATAATCAGGTGGCCGAAGTATCACCATCTGAGAAAATGGTACGTGTTATACCGGGTTCGCGACAGGCTTCCGTTGGTACTTGGAAGACGGTACCGGAACACAGGGAAAGTAACCACGAAGGAATATCTGAGGATCTGAAAGTGAGTAACCACGTGGTATGGGTGTGCAATGTTCCTCGGAGTGCTAGTTGGCGCACACTCCGACGTGTGTTTAGTGAAGTCACGCCAGTGAAGTTTGTAGAGGTAGTGTCATTGCGCGACAACACCAAAGTTGCACGAGTGACTTTCGCGAATAGGAGGGGTGCGCGTGATGCAGTTATAGGCAGAAGCATATGTCGTTGCTTCAGAACCATCTGCTAATAGTCCAGCAATAGCTAGGGTTAGGTTTTGGGTTCGTGTTCAGTAAGATGTTTCGGTTGACGCGAACCGAACCTTAGAGTCTGACCCACACCCCCAGTACCATTCTGATATGAATATGTGGGTTGTGTAAACTTGTAAATATCATGTGATGCCTTGCAATGCATGTTTATGCCGTAATATGTTATGCTTTATAATGTATGTATTATGATGCCATAAAGGCAACCTGCACTAGAATCAAATATAATGTAGATTTATAGCTTGTACAAATGATTGTCTATACTATGAGATTGCTTACTGTTGTGGATGCCTATATGAGAATAACTATGAGCGTACGATATATTGTGTTTTGTCAGACCAGCTGTGGACAGTCGTTGTTATTTTTCACGACTACCAGTACCTGGGGTGGCTTATTTCAGGATCATATTGTATTTGGTGGATAGGTTGAGTAGGCATGAACGACAGTGGTGGTGGAGAACCATGGCACTCTCTAGACAGATGAGGAGGGGCTGGCATGGCATAGATTCGTCCCAACTACGTACGGGGTCGGGCGAGGACTCCTCCGATGGAAGAAAACTATGTTTTCTTTCTTTAAAGGGGGGGGGGGTGGATGTCACGGCATATTTCCTGATGGTAGAAATATAGATTGGTGACATCGTTATCAGCGGGTTTTGGCAACGCTGATAATTTTTTGAAAAACCAGTTAGTTTGGCGACACCGGAAGTAGAAAAAAGGAAGGGCGCGAAAGAGACAGTTGACGCTGGGCCTTTATCAGAGAGTGACGGACATTTTTGTGGTTCCCTTGTCATTGAATGTGGAATACGGATTATAGTGATTTAGGCTAGTGGACATAATTATAATTCTGGAGTGGTTTAGTGTCGAGTGATATTATTGTCAGGCCTTCGGGTATAATTTGCCAGTGGATTGGTTTTTCCATTGTGTAGTTTCCAGTTCGCCAAAGTGAGCGATTGTTCAGCACTAAGTTTGTATACTGTTATACTGTCATTTGTTAGGAGTATTTTGATATATTACTTCGAGAAGTTTCTCGGGCAGTATTTTATGTATTCCATATTGTTTTCAGCCGTGTGTGGCTATACTGTGTGTAGTTCCTGATTAAAAGGGAATTCCTGTAGAAAATGTTATCTTCCTATGTCAACCGTTTCATGTTGTGGTCGTATCCTTAGATAATGAGCCAAGTATTAAATTAACTTACTTAGTCGTTCCCCTTCTACCGTGAGGTGTAGAGTTGTATTAAATTAGCGTCAATGTTAAATCCACGGCAGAAATAGAGGAGTTGACAGAACCAAATGTCACAAAAACCGAGAAAAAACTGTCATATGACTAACAAGTTTTATCAATTTTATTTTTTATTTTTAGATACAATGAAAGGATAATAATACATTACTTATGACTTGCATCCATACGTCAAGACTAGACATAAGTGAAGCGGTGTACAGCCATCTTCGTCTTCTTACCAACTTCTCTTTTGCTGAGGAATCTTCGATGTATGGCCTGAAAAAGTCTCACAGCTGCTGCTCTTCGGGTAGCCAACTCTTCTTTGATGCCACCCTTCCGGTCTATGACAACTCCAAAGCATCTAAATGCCACAAAAGCCAGATCCAAACCTCAGAAATGAGGTATCGGAGGAAGGTGTTTGAAGTAACAAGAAGAGACATGGCCCGCAATCAGACGATACGTCAAGGCCTAAAAATCCAACCCCTGCAGACCCAAGTAGAACAGTCCCAACTGAGATGGTTTGGCCATGTCTGCAGAATGGGAGAAGATCGGCTACCACGACAAGCATGGGAAACTAAGAGCCAGGGATCCAGACTTCCAGGACGACCCAAAGTCCGCTGGGAGGATAACATTAGACAATCTTTGAAGGACCGAGGACTAGAGTGGAACCAAGCCAGGAGGGAGACAGCCGATAGAATAGTATGACGCTCTCTCTTACAAACCTTTACACCCCACGGTAGAAGAGGATCGAATAAGTAAGTAAGATATTTATCGATACAGTACGAAACAAACAGACTTCTACAACTAAATATAATCTTAAATAAAAACGTCATTTGGAATTTTTCGCGGTATTTCAATATATTTACGTATTTATTTATTCCACGATTTCTCGCGGAACCCCTGAGGATGAACTGCGGACTGGTTGAGAAACTGGTTGATGTATATACGTTTTCCCGACTAGAGTTACTTGCCCTTTATGGGAACTCTTCTGTTTTACCTCTTTATTATTACATAACATCATATGTAGGTTTTAAAGTTAATTTTGTCCTGTTTTGTATAAATTATGATACGCATCTGTAAATTTGTGTAACTGTTATTGTACTGTTACAATGTTGGGATTTTATTTTATTGTACTTTCTTGTTATTTTATTATTTAAGTAACATTTAGGATACGTGTGAGAATAAATAGATTAACTATGGAAGAAGAGAGAAAGGAAGGGCAGAATGTTAGACGGGCCTGCGTGACCAATTCTAAACCCTTTGAAAATAAAGTTCGTTCGTTCGTTCTATCTATCTATCTATCTATCTATCTATCTATCTATCTATCTATCTATCTATCTATCTATCTATCTATCTATCTATCTATCTATCTATCTATCTATCTATCTATCTATCTATCTATCTATCTCTGATAATGTTTGTACTTTTCAACATATGTTATGTCATGCTTATAAGTAATTAATGTTAATATGAGTGTGCTATATTATTATTTTACTTTACAACGTTGAATTCCTTGAATTTGATATGTAAAATGCATATGAGAATAAATGAATTCAGTATGAAAGGTGAGAGAAAGGAAGGGCAGAATGTCAGACGGGCCTGCGTGCCCAATTCTCAACCCTTTGAAAATAAAGTTCGTTCGTTCGTTCGTTCGTTCGTTCGTTCCTGTTATCCAAGATGTCCGATTAAATATGTGTCCTGTATTCAGTGTGTTCGCCTTTGTGATTAAACTCCATAACGTGAGAATGTATGACAGCCAGCCACGTCTCATTTAGTTTAACAACATTTACTACACACGACGGTAAATATCAACATGGTGGCAGCGGTGTTTATCTCTACAGAATTCGAACTATTCTGCTGAACATCTTCCGACACGTGTGCTGACGTCACAGACTCTGGTAGGTTATTGCTTGCATACCATTATTAGACATTTCTTCATGGCAGAACGGCCCTTATTTCGGTTACCACCCTGCCTAGACATAAATAACGTCGAACCAGACACATTTCGTAAATGGAGACGACAGTTAGAACTATACATGCATGCATCGGAAATGGCTTCTAAACCTGATTCTGTTCGGTCGGCCATTATTCTACACTGTGCTGGACCTCAAGCTGTTGAAGTTTTCGATCAACTTGCAGAGGAAGGAGATCATTCTAATCCTACTAAAATTCTCGATTTGCTCCAGAACCATTGTAGCTCACGAAGCAATGAAGTATTACATACGTTCAGATTCTGGAACACACCTCTTCAAGATCCTTTTAATTTCTTTTTGACTGAACTGAGAACTAAGGCAGACTTATGCAACTTTAACGACAAGGATCGTATGATAAGAGACAAAATTGTCTTTACTGTTAACAAAAGGTTACAGGAGAAACTCTTGAGAGAAGCTGACCTCGATCTAAAGAAAGCCATTCACACATGCAGAGTCTTCGAGCAAACTGGAAACGACATAAGAGAGATGAGTAATACAGTTCAACCTTCTGAAGCAAGGGTTGAAAAGGTACAGAAAAAAATCACTCAACCATAAACCTCCCAAGAGAGACACTGGGCGTGCTGCTGGTAAAGCCTGTCAAAGTAACACTGACAGTGGGTACTTTGAACCTAGAAAGGAGTGTCATTACTGTGGACAGAAACATCTATTGATCAAGAAAAAGTGTCCTGCATGGGGGAAGTTTTGCTCACACTGTGGGGGAAGAAACCATTTCAAAGTTAAATGCAAGAAAGTTCACACTGTTAACACAGAGTCAGTGGAAGATTCTGAAGTTTTTCTTAATTGTGTGAAGTCTAGCAAAGCTTGTACATCTGCACAACTCATTATCAATGGAAAAATGGTAAAATTTCAGTTAGACACAGCAGCTGATGTGAATACAATCTGTCAACGCTTTGTGATGCAAGAACAACTGTTACCCACTAAACAGAGGCTTGTTATGTGGAATGATACTAAGATGACTCCACTGGGAGAAGTTCTATTAACTGCTGAGAATCCTAAGACTGGGACAAAACACAATATAAGGTTCACTGTTGTGAAAAATAAATTCGCATGTTTGCTGGGCAACAACACACTGTAGGATCTACAGTTTGTGACAGTCAACACAAACAAATTTATTGCTAAATGGCTACTGACAGTTCAGAAAATGATCATGACTCTGATAACCATCTAGGTGTCCTGGGTGAAGCTGTGTTGTATATTGATCCTAATATTCGTCCAAAGGCACTGCCGTGCAGGAAAATACCATTTTCACTTAAGAGCAAGGTAAAGTCAGAGCTTCAAAATCTAATGAACAGACTACCATTTGGGTTGAATGTAAGCAGTGAAATTTTCCAGAGGCATCTAGCACAAGCTCTTGAAGGTCTTCATGGTTGCATCAATGTTGCTGATGACATAGTTATTGCAGGTTGTGGATCAAACAGACAGCAAGCAATTAAGGACCATGATCTGAAGCTTAAAGCACTGCAACACAGGTGTAAAGAGAAAGGTATTAAACTGAATGACGGTAAAGCTCAAGAGAAGAAAGAAGAAATTACCTTCATGGGTTACCTTATTACTGCTCGAGGTGTTGAACCAGACAAGAAAAAGGTTGAGACAATACTAAACATGCCCGTTCCTAAGGACTGTCATGAGGTTCGCAGATTTTGCGGCATGATACAGTATCTAGCAAAGTTTCTCAACAATCTTTCAGAAGTTCTTCATCCAATAAGAGAACTTACCCGTAAGGATACTCCCTTTATCTGGTCTGCTGAATGTGATCAAGCTTTCAAGAGAGTCAAGAAACTGATTACTTCTACTCCAGTACTCGCATACTATGATCCTGATGAATCTTTGTGTATTCAAGTTGACAGTAGCAGCTATGGACTTGGGGCTGTCCTCCTACAAAATGGTCAGCCAATAGAGTTTGCTTCTAGAGCTCTAACTGAAACAGAACAACGCTGGGCTCAAATTGAGAAGGAGCTCTTAGCTGTTGTATATGGTTTGAAACGCTTTGACCAGTACACTTATGGAAGGAAAGTTACAGTCATCAACGACCATAAACCTTTGGCAGCCATCGTTAAGAAACCTCTGAGTCAAATTCCTCGAAGACTGCAGAATTTACTGATGCGCAGCCATCGATATGACTTTGAATTCCAATGGGTACAAGGTTCCGATCTTCTTATAGCCGACACACTGTCCAGAGCTTGTATTCATAATGTCACATTGGATTCCTTAGCTGATAGAGAGAGCAATGCAGGAGCTGATGCACCTGTAAGATTACCTGAAATACCAGATGTGATGATGGAAAAGATTAAAGCTGAAACTCTCAAAGACAGCGTGCTCCAGAGGTTGAAGTCGACCATTTTGGATGGGTGGCCTAAAAGAAAGTCTGATGTACCAGCTGAGCTTATGCCTTATTTTGACATTCGTGATACTCTGACAACAGAACAAGGCATAATACTTAAAGGAGAGCGTACTCTTATCCCAAAAGCACTGAGGCCTGAAATCAAGCAGAAGCTACACGCTGCTCATCTTGCATTTGACAGCATGATGCGCCGGGCCAGAAGTTGTCTGTTTTGGATCGGCATGACGGCTGAGATTCGACAGATAGCTGACAGTTGTCCGGAATGTCAAGAAACGAAGGCAAGGAATACTAAAGTACCTTAAACCAACACTCAAGAGGTTTATCACCCTGGGAGAAAGTTGGCACTGACATCTTTATTATAGAAGGCCGATATTATTTAGTCCTGATTGACTACTTCTCCAACTTCATTGAAGTAGACTTTCTACCTACAATGACAGCACAGTTAGTCATCAGGAAATTGAAGTCTCATTTTGCTCGTTATGGTGTTCCCAAAGTTATTGTATCTGACCAAGGTACTCAGTTTACGTCTGCACAGTTCAGATCATTTACTGCTAGATGGGGAATACTTCATGTTAAATCAGCACCAGGTCATCATAAAGCCAGTGGATTCGCTGAATCTGCTGTGAAACTCATCAAGGGTATGATGAGAAAGACTGTTCAGGACAATACAGATGCATATGAGGCACTACTTGAACTTCGTAATACGCCAAGACAAGGGTTTGATCAAAGTCCAGCAGAAATACTGTTCAACGGGAAACTGCGCACACTGATACCTTCTGCAGTGAAACCCGTTGCATCTCACAATAGAGTTATTGAAAGTAGAGGCAAGAGAGACAGATCAGTGAAGAAGTATTATGATAAAACTGCTCATGATCTGCCCAAGTTGTCTCACCAGCCAGTCTACTATCAAGACCCTGAACGACCAAACTGGCAACCTGGAAGGATCGATAAGAGGCTCTCTGAAAGATCTTATCTCGTTGAAGGGGGAATGGAGGTCAATATGTCAGAAATAGAATTCATCTAAGACCTAAAACAACACCTTTCACACCTGATCCCGAGGACCTGGAAATGGATGTCTCCTCTCCAGTTCTACCCGAGCAACAGGTTGTTTTCCCAGACATGGAGAACACCAGTGAAGTGAACATTTCCAATCCTCCAGAAGTTGATCCTTCAACTCCAACTACTTCTAGTCCTGGGAAAGCTGGCAAAGAACAGGAACATTCTCTCCTACCATCTTGCTCTAAGAGACCTCAAAGAGATCGCAAGAAACCCTCTTGGATGAATGACTTTGTTCACTCATAAAGAAGGGGGGATGTTGATGTATATACGTTTTCCCGACTAGAGTTACTTGCCCTTTATGGGAACTCTTCTGTTTTACCTCTTCTTACTACTTCCTGTTATCCAAGATGTCCGATTAAATATGTGTCCTGTATTCAGTGTGTTCGCCTTTGTGATTAAACTCCATAACGTGAGAATGTATGACAGCCAGCCACGTCTCATTTAGTTTAACAACATTTACTACACACGACGGTAAAGATCAACACATTTACTCTAACCCGTCCTCCCCGACGGCTGTATCTGCTATTTACCTTTTTTTTAAATGTGTATCTGAGTGTAATTTTGATTTGATGCTGAATGTTCGTTATATAGGACTGGGAGAGCGAATGTGAAGATTCGTGTTCAATTGTTAAACAGAAATGGTGGGGCACGTTTGACCTTCCAAACACAGAAAGGGACTTGTGATCTAAAAATTCAAGAACGTCCTTTGTTACACAGTGTTTGTCTCCTAAATTCAGTACAGTAGAATACAACACGGTGTTGCTGGGAACCCTTATATAAACATAACGTTATGTACAGATTTCTATATGTTTACACGCAAAGCTGGTCTTACAGTATTCGGCACAAGAGGCGAGTAGTTAGAGATGAGCCTGCTCCCTCTACACTAGCATTCATCTGTAGTCTTCTAGCTTGAAAACCTATGTTTTTACTTTTCATATTAGCAGTTATCGAAGTCCTGCCCAAAGCAGTCCTCTAGTATAGTCAATTTTCGGCCAGTTTTCTTAATCCTAACCATTGATCAATTATATGTAAAAAAAAAAAAAAAAATTGAATTTCAGTTTTCGTTTTTTGTTTTTAGCATACGCTAAAGGATATATTGCGACCTAAAGTTAAGTCCTTGATGATGAAAATATATTTTTCTCGCTCGCTCCCTGCGCCCCCTTGTCCTTAGCGCTCAGAGCGGTCGTCCGCTGGTTCTTGTTACACATATATATGTTGTTTATGTTAAAGACATTGAGATGCCTCACTTTGTAAAGGTTATTCTTTTGTTTGTTTTTTTCCTTCCTTCTTTCTTGTCAAATTTACTTTTGGTGGTAAGTTCTCAACTCAAGGCTCCGTGTAGTTCCTGGGGGAGGGGGGGGGGGGTTCTGAAGAGACGAATAAAGAATACGGCTACTGCATCCTCAGGCATGTCGCCGCACGAGGCGACTAACATGAGGTTGTACATGGGGCTGGCAACGTCTTCATGTAATAGAAATCGCTGCAGAAACAAGTACTGCTTGAGCATGTGACTCCTCGGTTCAGGCTTCCTGCTAGGGGACCAGTGGCTCCATCTTCTGTAAGGAACAAAAAGGATGATGTTCACAACTCAAGGGCGTCTTTAGGAGAGCTGGGTAGCTTTGGCGATCATGTGACTGTTTTTCTTGCAAATTTCAGTTTGATCTCATTTGAGGGGCTGTGAATATTTACACCTAGCTTCTTTTATACAGCATATTATTATTTAACTAGTCATAAGACGGGAATTAAATTCAAAAGCACCAATACCTAATGGCAATTTTACTAATTCAAAAGTATTTTTTTAAAACCACTGTGCATCACCACAGTACACGAACTACGTAGCAGCTGCGAGAATCCCAATTTGTGTATACGTGATCACACATTCTATAAATAATTGTGTGCATACCGTCATTTGCGCATTCTTCTTTGGTAAGTGTTACTATTTTCGGGAGAGTACATATAAGGGAAACAATACAATTAATGTCTAACTTTCAACCACAGTTGCATCCCTTAGCGTTACGCACTGACAGAAAAAGCGTTCATAAAGTACCATGTCCTGAACTGGACTATGAGTCTATCAGCTAGCACGATGCAGTCATGATACGGGCTTGTCCTGAAGATGACTGCTTGCTACGTCACTGGTACAGCAGAGATTTGTCAAAAGAGATCTGGATCAATCGATTATATCAGCTTTTTTAAGAAAATAAATCATAAGGCTTCTAATTTGCCGCGTCAAACCGCAAACCGTTGCTGTGCTGCTGCAAAAATAACTTCCACTCAGATGTAGTCCTTGCGCTAAAATGTAATCACGGGGTTGTGATTGACAAGTGACCTGGGGCAGACTACTCAAGTGATGTCGATGCAATCGACTCAACGTTGCAACGACAACTGGCTTGCGAATTTAAGAAAATGATTCGTCCCAGATTGTGCAAGAGTGTCACAAAATTAACCGTGATGCAACGTTAAAATATCTCCAATGATACAACGTAGGGATAAAAAAAAACTAATGCGTAAGCTACTAGAATACATGATCGCCCACGCCGCGGGTCATCACCCGCCATGGAAATTAAATTGTTAGACTTGAAGGCAAAACGGAACGGGATGAGAACGGAGATCAAAAGGAAAAATCTGACTGAACGCGTGCTTGAAACTAGCGAGGAAAAAAGGACGCAAGTGGTGGGGAAAGGAGGAAAAAGTCACGTTCCCCAAGTTGACATAAAGTAAAGAAATCGACAAAAGGGATCTTGGATATTATACGCCACAGTCATTTCTTGGACGCTTTTGCGATAACTTAGTCCGTTTATTTGAATGCAGTGATTCCAGAAGATTCTAGAAAATATTTGAAAAGTAACTTTTCTTAATAATAATGTTAGGAATATAAAACCTAGCTGGCCGGATGGCCCATCTTGAGCAGTGAAATAATATGCTTTCATTTATACAGACGGACAGATAATAAAGATATTGACAAAAGACTGTGTTGTTCATATCAGCGAGCGTCTGCATTGAAATAAAACATGTCACTAATTTTCAAAAAATTGTGGCCTTGAAGACGCAAGTGCTAAAATCTAGTTGGAATGAAGAGACGGGGTGGGATGGTGAATTGTGGCTAAAAATAACTTTAAAGGCGAAATTGTGTAGGGGAAGGCAGGGTTGGTTCAAAAAACAAGTGTGTTTTTTTTGTGAAACGCAAGTAGAGACGGACGGACCAACAGACAATAAGGCATACTTCACTGGGTCTGACTGAAATGACTTTTGGTAGGATATTTGAATTTGAAAAAAGAAAAGGCAGTGATTGGCCATAGATGAAGATATTATCGGCGCTCAGACGCGCATTTTGTGCCATTCATTATAAGTTGTCCTAGTAGACACAGTGAATTATTAAGTGGTGTAATTCCCAGAAGCTATTGAAATATTTAGAGGGACGCCATCCTAAGGCCAGCAGCTCAGCTGAGTTTTGCTAGCATTTAACTGTGTTCTATATTCATAATTCTGACCTGTGAGTTTCAGTTGGCACCAATGCGGTGTCAATTGAGTTGTTGAATATTACAAGAGTGGACCCGTGCAGTAACATTGTGTCAGAGCAGCCTATTATAGCCCCCAAGCACGGAGAGGTGGGGCCACCAAACTTCTGATATTGCCCCCAAGCACGGAGAGGTGGGGCCACCAGATCTCAGCACCAGAGCTACACCTTCAAGCTACGTGAGCGTCTGGTCTGCTGAGAATTCACCAACTCAACTTATTTCCTAACACACCCATAAAATTTCCATCAAATAACTGGACAATGTGTAGTCACCATAGACAGGGAGTGATGAGGCCACCCCAACAGCACATCCATTAATTGTTCTCCCAAATAGATTACAACTATAAACAGTAATAATATTAACTAGTCTAGTAACATATATATGTACACACCTTGCATTTATTATGTAATATTCATGCATTTCTTTCATAAATTGCTAAACCTTTCATATGTTCTGGCCAAAATAAAACCTTGGTTCAGAACAAATAAATGTAAGAAAATTACTATCCAATTTTTACACACTTGAGTTAGTTCAGTGTATTATAACATTTATTAATATTATTAGACTTAGTAAATATCTGTGTGTGTGTGTATGTAACTACCACAACACATTACATATCATTACCCTAGACATTTAACGTAGCCACATTCATTAGTAAAAAAAGATAGGTGTGAGGTCGTAGTGGTAGCAAGAAGGGCCTTCTGACAATTCACAGCTACATTTTATCTCAGGAGCCTTCACAGCTGACCTCATGCATCACACTTAGTAATATCACCATCATACAATACCATCAAATCCACTACATATATTGGGGTCTCTTTGTCCCGGGATAATTAGCCCATCAAGTATATTAGGATCTCCTGGGGGGAGAATTAGATTAGGGGAACATAATAAAAATTAAAAGTGTCCCTTAAAATTAAAAGTGTCCCTGAAAATAAAAGTTGGTGAATCTTCACAGCCAGTGGTAGTTAATTAATTAATTAGAATTATTTTAGACTAGAGTAATTAGAAGTACTTTAGTGGTTGGAAATTGTATCTTGCACATTGCTAGATTTGTTTAAAAAGTATAGCGGAGCTGGCCAAATTCAGATCAGCTGCTGTGCTGACGGCAAAGGAGATGGGAATGGATGGTCAGATTTTAATTCAATATGTAACGGCTGAATGTGATAAGTATATTGAACGGGAAGAAAGAAGATTAGAAAAAGAGGCTGAAAGAAAATTAGAGTCTGAAAGGTTGGCTGAAGAGAAGAGGTTAGAGGCTGAGACTAAGAGGCTGCAGATTGAGGCAGAAGAAAAACGACAGCAAAGGGAGGCAGAAGAAAAAAAGGCCGAAAGGGAGGCAGAAGATAAAAGATTGACTGCCGAAAGGGAGGCAGAAGATAGAAGGTTGCAGAGGGAGCACGAATTACGACTAAGGGAGCTGGAGCTACAAGGCCAGGCTCCTGAAAATGGTGCCAGCCCTTTTGCCTCAGATGCTACGCCCAGTCTGGGAGCCTCAAACTCAGCTATGGGGTTTCATTTAGACCATTTTGTTGAAAAAGACGATGACATAGAGGGGTACCTAGGACGTTTTGAGTTATTAGCTACTACATATGGGTTAGAGAGAGAGAGGTGGAGTTTAAAGCTATCACAGGGACTGAGAGGTACTTCTTACGAAGTCTTCGCAAAAATGAACAGAGAAGACCAGGAGAATTATGACCTGTTAAAGCAGGCTTTGTTATTGAGGTACGAAAAAAATGGGGAATTTTATCGTAAGAAATTTAGAAATGCCAAACTGTTGTCTGGGGAGACATACCACCAATTCTCTGCCAGACTAGAAACCTATTTGGAGAAATGGACTGCTCTGGGGAAGACCCAAGATCTTAAAGAAATGATTATGATTGAGCAATTGAGAGAGTCCATGGCTCCAGACATGAGAAAATTTCTCATGGAACAAGGTGCAGAGAAGTTGGGGGAGGTTTTAAATGTCGCTGAGAGGTATCAGGCAGCCCAGGCAGAGGTAAGTGGTGCTAAAAAGAAGCACATAGACAATTTTAAAGCTCCACAGCAATTTAATAAATTTGATAATAGAGAGCAGGGAAATAATGGTAGGACAAACTTTGAACGGCCAAGAAATGACTACCGAGACAGAAACTCACAGTTCAATGACCAAAAATCCAATGAAAGAAAACCGTTTAACCAAGGAAAAAGATGGTGTAAATGGTGCAAGAAAGATAACCATAACACCGAATTTTGTAGAAGGAAACCTTCAAACATTGCTGCAATGAAGTCGGGGACTCAAAGATTAAAGGTTAATCCTAAGGGACAGCAGGAACCTTATCACCCCCCAGTTTGTGAGGATGTTATTTGTAATGGGGTCACCATAAGGGGCCTTTATGATACAGGTTTGGATTATGATTCAGTTGTGAAGTCTAGCCTAGTGGACCCAAGTCAGTATACCACAGAAACAGTGGAAATACAAGGGGCAACTAAGGACATACCACTCATGACACTTCCCATCGCAAGGATAACGGTGAAAACTCGCTATGTGGAAGGAGATATCAGAGCAGCAGTGATAGATGAACCAATCTACCCTCTGATATTGGGGTGTAGATACGTCTTCTTGGGGAATCCCGAGAGACCTGTGATCATGGCGACAGTGCAGACCAGGTCACAGAAGAAGGAGGAAGAAGGTGAACCTATAAATGCTCATCCAGAGGAGATGAGGAAGGCGCAGGCTGAGGATAGGACACTCAAGCCATGTTTTAAAAAATTGCCCAAATGCCACACACCTCCGAGCAAGGGGGAATATTTTATGAAGAACAAACTCTTATACAGGAAGGCCGGAACTGGAACAAATGGTCACAACCAGCTGGTTCTTCCCACTTCATATAGGGATAAAGTGATGGAACTCGGGCATGCGATTCCCTTCAGTGGTCACATGGGGATCAGCGCCACAGGACAGCGTATAGCTTGTCATTACTTCTGGCCAGGGATAACGGAGGATATAAAAAGATATGTCAAATCCTGCCCAGAATGTCAAAGGGTAGCTCGAAAGCACTGGACTGCTCCTGCAACTCTAGGGGAAATGCCCATAGTGGGAACACCTTTTGAGAGGGTTGCAGTGGATATTGTAGGACCTCTCACTCGGACCAAGAGGAGGAACAGTTACATCCTTACTCTGGTGGATACTTGTTCTATGTGGGGAGAGGCGGTAGCCCTGCCATCAATTGATTCAAAACATGTAGCAGAGGCACTACTTACAATATTTACCCGATTAGGATTCCCGCATCAAATCTTGACGGATAATGGTTCTCAGTTCAAGGGGAAACTAACGGAAGAAGTTTTTAAGCTATTTCAAGCCAGACACTTTCATTGTAGTCCGTACCATCCGCAAGGGAACGGCCAGGTAGAGAGGTTCAACGGGACTCTCATTTCTATCCTGAGAAAGCTGGCACACGAAAAACCGGATCTGTGGGATCAATTCCTGCCCGCCGCATTGTTTGCGTACCGGGAGGTACCACATAGTTCAACCGGGATGGCTCCCGCAACTCTGCTATTTGGGAGGTCAATAAAAGGTCCATTAGAAGCCCTATTAAGGACCTGGACAGATGAGAAGGCGGAAGAGACTGTTACCTCATCTTATCAATACGTGAACGAACTGACCACTCGTTTGAAAGCTGGATGGAAACTGGCAAATGATAATTTGAAACAAGCCAGGAAGAAACATGCAGCATATTTTAATAGGAAGGCAAAGGACAGAGAACTGGCAGGGGGAGAGAAGGTGCTGCTTCTACTACCCGGTAGCCAGAATAAATTACAAATTGGATGGCAAGGTCCATATACGGTTCTAGAGAAGGTGTCTAGAACAAATTATAAAATTGACAAAAAGGGGAAGGAGAAAGTTTATCATGTAAACCTGTTAAAGAAGTATCTGGACAGACCACTCCAGGAAAGCACCCCCTTACTGACCTTAGCTATCGCAACCCAAATGCAAAAGGAACCACTCACCTCACATGAATACCCATTACATTCTTGTGAAACAGCAGCACAGGAGAAGTCAGTAAGCACCTGACTAAAAACCAGAGGGAGAGAGTTCAACAGGTTCTGGAGGAACATACAGATGTATTAACAGATAAACCAGGCCATACAAATTTGCTACAGTATGACATGAAACTGTTAGACTCAAACCCAATCTGTATGAGAGCTTATTCTATTCCGTTCGCGAAGGAGAAGGCATTGAAGGAAGAAATAGATTATTTGTTGAAGGAGGGGATTATTTCGCACAGTGAATCATCTTTTAGCTCTAGTGTCGTATTGTTGAGAAAACCGTCTGGGGAACACAGACTGTGCATAGATTACAGGAAACTGAATGCTGTCACAGAAGGACAAGTGGATCCATTACCAGACACAAAACAGTTATTTGCCAGATTGAACAAGGCAAAATACTTTTCGAAAGTGGATCTTAGTAAAGGCTATTACCAGATCCCAGTGAAGCCTGAAGTGAGACCTTATTTGGCTTTTAGCACTTCGTATGGACATCATGAATTCAACATGCTACCATTCAGACTGAAAAATGCTCCGAGTGTATTTTCAAGGATGATGCGCAAATTGTTGGATCCCCTGAATAACCCATGTATCACGAATTTCATGGATGATATTCTCGTCGCCACAGAGACATTTGAAGAACACATTGAAGCTCTAGAAATGTTATTTAATAGGCTTAGGGAGGCGAACTTAACTGCTAGGCCAACAAAATGTTGCATTGGATGCAAAGAGTTGGAATTCTTGGGACACACTGTATATCAGGGTAGCATGACTCCTGATCCCAAGAACTTGGAAAAACTGCAGAGAGCACCTAGACCACAAACAAAAAAGGATGTGCGATCATTCGTGTCGTTATGCGGATTTTATCAAAAATATATCAAAGATTTTAACTCTATTTGTGCTCCTCTGACTGATCTGACTCGCAAGGGACTTCCAGATAAAATTAATTGGACTGCGCAAAGTGAATTAGCGTTCCAAGACTTAAAGGAAAAACTCACTAGCAAGCCTATTCTCAAACTACCTGATTTGACACAGGACTTTGTCTTAAGAACCGATGCAAGTAATGTAGGACTCGGAGCGGCTTTGTTGCAAAGATCATCTTCACCTGATGGGGAACTGAAACCAGTCGCTTATGCAAGCCGCAAATTGAATAAGGCGGAACAAGGATACTCCACAAGCGAAAAAGAATGTTTAGCGTTAATCTGGGCCATAAAGAAGTTTCAAATCTATCTGTATGGTAGGACTTTTGTGGTCGAGACGGACCATCAGCCTCTCGTATTCTTATCTCAGGCTAAGCATGAAAACGCAAGATTGCTGAGGTGGTCTTTATTGCTTCAACCTTATCAGTTTAGTATCCAACATATCCCAGGCAAATTGAATGTCGGTGCAGATTTCCTCAGTCGGCACCCCTGTGATCAAAATTAGAGTAATGGCAGGCGTAAGGAGAGATTTTATCTATGTGTATCACTGGTTTTAGAACTTGCCGTAGGCATGTTTTCAAGTGGGGAGATGTGTCACAAAATTAACCGTGATGCAACGTTAAAATATCTCCAATGATACAACGTAGGGATAAAAAAAAAACTAATGCGTAAGCTGCTAGAATACATGATCGCCCACGCCGCGGGTCATCACCCGCCATGGAAATTAAATTGTTAGACTTGAAGGCAAAACGGAACAGGATGAGAACGGAGATCAAAAGGAAAAATCTGACTGAACGCGTGCTTGAAACTAGCGAGGCAAAAAGGACGCAAGTGGTGGGGAAAGGAGGAAAAAGTCACGTTCCCCAAGTTGACATAAAGTAAAGAAATCGACAAAAGGGACCTTGGATATTATACGCCACAGTCATTTCTTGGACGCTTTTGCGATAACTTAGTCCGTTTATTTGAATGCAGTGATTCCAGAAGATTCTAGAAAATATTTGAAAAGTAACTTTTCTTAATAATAATGTTAGGAATATAAAACCTAGCTGGCCGGATGGCCCATCTTGAGCAGTGAAATAATATGCTTTCATTTATACAGACGGACAGATAATAAGAAAGATATTGACAAAAGACTGTGTTGTTCATATCAGCGAGCGTCTGCATTGAAATAAAACATGTCACTAATTTTCAAAAAATTGTGGCCTTGAAGACGCAAGTGCTAAAATCTAGTTGGAATGAAGAGACGGGGTGGGATGGTGAATTGTGGCTAAAAATAACTTTAAAGGCGAAATTGTGTAGGGGAAGGCAGGGTTGGTTCAAAAAACAAGTGTGTTTTTTTTGTGAAACGCAAGTAGAGACGGACGGACCAACAGACAATAAGGCATACTTGACTGAGGTCTGACTGAAATGACTTTTGGTAGGATATTTGAATTTGAAAAAAGAAAAGGCAGTGATTGGCCATAGATGAAGATATTATCGGCGCTCAGACGCGCATTTTGTGCCATTCATTATAAGTTGTCCTAGTAGACACAGTGAATTATTAAGTGGTGTAATTCCCAGAAGCTATTGAAATATTTAGAGGGACGCCATCCTAAGGCCAGCAGCTCAGCTGAGTTTTGCTAGCATTTAACTGTGTTCTATATTCATAATTCTGACCTGTGAGTTTCAGTTGGCACCAATGCGGTGTCAATTGAGTTGTTGAATATTACAAGAGTGGATCCGTGCAGTAACATTGTGTCAGAGCAGCCTATTATAGCCCCCAAGCACGGAGAGGTGGGGCCACCAAACTTCTGATATTGCCCCCAAGCACGGAGAGGTGGGGCCACCAGATCTCAGCACCAGAGCTACACCTTCAAGCTACGTGAGCGTCTGGTCTGCTGAGAATTCACCAACTCAACTTATTTCCTAACACACCCATGTTAAACTCTTTCTTTGTGTGTGTAGTTGTTAACTCATACTGGCTACTAGTTGTTGAATCATGCTTTATTTGCTAAATGATGTGAATGTCCACCAGTGGATAAATGTAGATGTTGGGACTGGTGTAGTAAAGTGTAACGATTGTCAACTCATCAAACCCAGCACAGTTTTGGTCATACAGGTCATCTTGTCCTGGAACGTGATGAGGCTCCGACAAGAATGTGAGTGTAAACAATGAGTGTGTATCTGAATGTCAGTACGCGAATGGTAGAATGATTCGATAGAGTTGACAGGTTGGTAGTACATCACTCATACTCACACTGTTCGAATTCAAGAAGTACTGGAACTACGGTGGTCTTTTTATAACATTTAATGGGACGCACACTTGGACAGTACGTGTATGGTTACAGGAACAAATGTCGACATAGACAGCATAATGTTGATCACAGGAATATCATCTTAAGTTAGCATTCATGCTTGGCAAATATCATAATGGAGCATTCGTAAATAAGCATTCAGCGTTCCATCATGTAAATCATCTGGCTTTACTGACTGGGCACGTCAGACCATAACCAATACATAGGAAGGCTCCTAGACCTAACCTCGTCTAGCGAATATTCCTTCACGTAAAGTTCAATATATATATATTTCATAATATAGGAATCCCAGACATGGGTTCTCACATGTAGCAGTGATCTCTTGGTTCATCGAGCGATAGTACAGGCATCCCTTTTTCTCACTCGATAAATACAAAGTATATGAATTTCAACATGGCTGTTCTCTCTCTCGTGAGCTTCACTCACTATAGAATATAGACCAAAATTAGTCATTCATTAAATGTCCTCATTTCTTCATAGGTTCTCTCATAGAGGTAATTGAATAATATCATACAATCCAGTGCTGATACATAGGAATGTCTTCTTCCTTTGAATGGATATTCTTTTTAAAAGTACCACTGTGCATCTGCTTATCAACAACGATGGCGAAGCCCAAGTTCATAATAAATTGTGGTTTTACCTTTTTATGCGAAATATAACTTTGCCATTCCTTGGCAAAAGAGAATAAACACTGGGGTAAAGTACATACAACATGTCTAAATGATTATCACTTTTCCCCATCCATATATAGATCACTATTTCGGCAAAAAGCCTGCTACAACAAAACTCGGCATCCTCACAGGATGACAGCCATGGATCACACCCTTGCTAGCGATACTTCCGCTGCATAGCCTTTGACCTTTTCTAGCGACAACCAAATTAGTTCGACTTAGAAATGCAAAGATATCCATATATAAGACAGACTCGTCCTACTCATACAAACACTACGTATAAATTCAGGCCATAGATATACTGAAGCAAGAACAATCTATTCCTACCCAGCCACAGAATAAATCGCAGTAGGCCTAGAGTCGTCTGCGGAGTCCGATCGAAGATGACAGAACTATTTTCAAGGGAAGCAACCCAAAAATGACTTCTCCTTAAGCACTTAAAAAGGAAATACTTTGCTTACAAAATATTTGCGAACATAATAAGAATATAAATGTATTATATTGCAAGATAGTAAAAATTGCCCTTTACAGTCTTACCACACCTCCCGGGAAAAAAAAAAAAAAATTTTTTTTTTTTTTAAATACATCTAGGAGCACCGTAGAATAGGCTCACAACGCAAGAATACTGCGCAGATGAAAATATCAGGAATAACTATAATTCCTAATATGACTGGTGAGAATATATATCTCAAAATCTGAGAGAAATTGTTTCCCTACGAATAAATGTTTCCAGGAAGGTGTGATGTACGTATAATACAATTCTGGTAATTATACAATGCATACCAAAAATTCACACTACAATCTTAAATTTATGATTTATGAAGAAACAATCATCAAAGAACAGCGGTGAATTAACATCAATAAACCGCTAAGTAGCGATACCATCATTCTATTATTAAATTACAAATGTGTATCTTAGTAAAGAAACAAAAAATAACTGTTGTAAAGTTATACATATTAAAAAGATCCAATATTTAACAGTTAAGTGGCATCATGTGGGCATCTGGACAGAATGTCCGCCATCACATTTTCTGAACCACGGATAGCTCGTACCGAAAAATGAAAAGGTTGAAGAGCGATTGCGTATCGAGTTGATCTCGAGCTCTTCAAGTTTTTACTTTGGATAGCCGTAAGAGCTTTTTGGTCAGTTTCCACTACGAAATGCGCGCCCAGAAGGAATCTTTGGAGTTTGAGAATTGACCAAACCATTGCCAATAATTCACGGTCTAAAACCGAGTAATTCCTTTCTGCAGCATTAAGTTTTCTGGATATGTACATTACAGGATGCAGAGTTCCAGAGTACTCTTGCATTAGTGCCGCTCCAATCCCAGTGGATGAAGCGTCACTACGAAGAACAAATGTCTTATCTGTTGTAGGTAACACTAAAATAGGTGGTGATGAAAACATAGTTTTGATCTTCTCTAGTGAAGATTGGCATTCATGAGACCAGTGAACCATGTTAGGCGACCCTTTCTTTAATAGTGTAGAGAGAGGTGCCATGATAGAGGACAGATTCGGAATGAAACGTCCATAAAATTGTATGAGACCTAAAAGACTTCGCACTTGCTTTTTAGTCCTAGGGATAGAGATGTTAAGTATCTTAGTGATATTATGGTCTTCTGTCTTCAAGAAACCGTGACCTACTCGATGGCCTAAGAAAGCAATTTCGCTAAAGCCAATACAAGCTTTAGATGGTTTTGCTGTCAGGTTATACTCACGCAGAGTTGATAATAATTCAACTAATCCTGAATAGTGATCTTCCCAAGTATCGCTGAAAAGACAGATGTCGTCTAGATAAGCAATGACATCTGACCGATACGATAGGATTCGACGCATCATGCGTACAAATGTAGCTGGTGCGTTCATAAGGCCGAAAGGCATAAAATTCCATTGGAAAAGGCCTCTGGGAGTAGAGAAAGCGGTAAGAGGTTTGGCGCGTTCGGATAATGGAACTTGCCAATATCCTTTAGACAAATCAAGTTTAGTGAAAAAATGCGATTTAGAAAGACGAGTAAGTAACTCTTCTAGTAAAGGCATAGGTTCAGCATCGAACTTCGTAACTTGATTCAATTTGCGATAGTCAACGCAAAGACGTATGTTATTGTCTTTTTTTCGAACAATAACCATCGGCGAAGAATATGCAGAAGTGGATGGTTCGATTATTTGTAAATCTATCATTTCATCCAACTCCTTTTCAACCTGTGTTTGGAAATGTATAGGGATAGGATAAGGCCTAACCCTAATTGGAGTATGTTCAGTTAGAACAATGTCATGCTCAATGACATGAGTTTGTCCAGGGATGTCAGTGAGGACATCCTGAAATGTTTGTAACATAGACGAAACTTGTCGCCGTTCTCCTAGAGACAAATCAGGAGAAACAGTAACGTCTTTCCATGATTCACTAGAATGAAGTGGGATCATTGGAAGCGGGAGATTAACATCCGAAAAACTTGTTTCCTCATCCTGTATTACAGACAGTGATGAGTAATGACCATGTTTGACATGAGAATCGTCCGTTGCCTGGAAAATAGGCTGTAGATAGTCAGGACGTTCATGGAACTCCGTAAGCATATTGATGTGGAAGGTTTTATGCTTCCCGTTAATATCGACGATGTAGTCAACATCTGAAATTTTCGATATTATATCGTACGGACCTTTCCAACTAATAAGGAGTCTATTTTCACGACAAGGTAGCAAAACAAATGCTTTGTCACCAGGACAAAGTTGTCGTAAAGTTCTCTTCTTATTAGCAAATTGTCTTGCCTTCTGCTTAGCAAACTCAGAAGAGGACGTTGCCAATTTGCATGCTTCGATAATCTTTTGTCTCAGCGCGATGACATACTCGTAAGAAGATTTTGTGTCATCGTCAATATTGTCAGCTGTTATAAGATCATGCAGCAAAGACATTGGGCCGCGCGGTCGCGCGCCAAAGACAGGTTCAAAGGGCGAAAACCCTGTATGTTCATTGGGGACCTCTCTGTACGCGAAGAGGGCCGCGGGTAAAACCCTATCCCAATCCTGAGGATGATCCTCAGTTATCTTCCCTAATAAGTTCTTAAGTGTTCTATTTAGTCGCTCGACCATCCCATTGGACATAGGATGATAGATGCTACTCAAAGATCTCTCTATCTGTAGAGTAGACATTACTTGAGACATGGTATCCGATATCAGTTGGGTGCCATGATCTGATAATATTTCTCCGGGGAATCCCAGCCGAGAAAATATAAGCCAAAGAGCATCTGCAATGTCAGCGGTAGTAATGCTCTTTAGAGGGATAGCCTCTGGCCAACGTGTGCACATGTCTACACACGTTAAGATAAACTGATGTCCTCTAGCAGATTTGATCTTGAATGGACCAATGATGTCTATCGCCATTTTCTGGAATGGACGAATAGGAATATCTGCAGCCTGAATAGGCGCAGCATGACGAGGACCTTTGGATTTGACTTCTTGACATACTTTACAGGATCGACAATAGATCCGTATGTCCTTGTTCACAAAAGGCCAAAAGAAAGCCGCAAGAACTCTTGACTTAGTACGGGAAAAACCCATGTGACCAGCACACTGAGAGTCGTGTGCATGTTGTAAGATCTTAACTCTCAAATTCTTGGGTACAAGAATCTGAGAATGACTTGACTTAGTGGAGTCTTGCACCATACGTACAAGTACGCCATTCTTCATTGTAATCCAAGATTTACAATTTGAATCTTTATTCGGATCACCTTTTGTTACAAGAGTGAAGAATTTCTTAAGAGTCGGATCTTCTTCTTGTTGTTTTATAAACGAGTCACGAGAAATTACCAAGGGATCATCTTGGTTATGCACTTCATTATCTTCAACAGATGAAGTTTCAGGCATATTGAGAGCTTGAGCTCTAGTGACTACTGCATTAGCAGATTGCATATTTTGATTTTCCCAAACGGAAATTTGCTCCGGAGTGCATTCTTTGACTCCGTGAATGCGACCGATGATAAGATCAGCGATCGGATCCGGCAAAAGACATGCGTGTACATCTCCTGTGAAGAAAGGAGTAGCAATCCTAATGATAGCGGTAGAGTATTTCTCTATGGTGCCGCCAAATGTTACGCATTTGACTACTTTGCCTGTAGAATGAGAAGGATCTATGAGTGACTGCCTAACCCCAATAGTTGTGCATCCAGAATCAAAAAGTACTGAGACTGGATTGTCATTTACTAAACCTTTGTGTAAGACAAGAGAACCTCTCCCATCATGCGCGATTGACGCAGGAAGAGCGGGAAGAGGATGGCCACAGCTTAAAGTAGACACTGTGGTTGGCTCAAATAATGTTTTGCATTGGGGGCACTGAGATGCTCTCCCAAAATCAAAAGCGGCACATGCCATATTATTAGAGTCATCATTATCTTTATTTTGTTTATAGGCTTCGTGGGACTCTTGCTGTGCAGAGTTCGCCTGGTAATGAGCTTTATGTTTTTTGAATTGTGCTCTACCTCTGTTATTATTGCCTCTGTACTTATCATTGTTTCCACTATTATAACCTCTACTCGGGTTTGAATCATAGCTCCTTTGGTTACTATCATCATATTCATTATAATGAGTATCTCGGTAATTATGATCCTGTTGTCTCCATGAAGGAAAACTTGGATAGTTTCTAGAATGACTTCCTTTGCGAAAGTTCCTGTAATTATGACCACCCCTGAATCGAGGGCTGTCAGCTCTTCTCCAGGTATTCGAAGAAGAACCCTGAAATGATTGGTTACCTTGGTTCTGATAACTGTAATAGTTACCTTTTTTATTAAACCTATTTTGAGGTCCTTGGAATTTGTGAGAGTGATTAGGGTTGTATGGTGTTGCAGAAGCAACTGGCATACCTTCTTTAACCTTACTGTTGCTAATAGCTACGTCCGGATGTGCAGTGACGTATTGGGTACAATACTGTTCCATTTCTTTTAGAGACTTAGGTTTACGCTCATGTAAGAATTCGAGGAAAGGTTTATTTATACTTGACATAATCTTGTCTCTGAGTATCAAGTCCATAAGGGCTTCATAAGTCTTTTCTGTTTTGGATAGCTCAATCCAACGATCAAATGTAAGTCGTGTCCTTGCAATGAATTCTGAGAATTCTACACCTGCCTCAGGCACCATTGTCTTAAACAACTTCCGATAACCCTCTTCAGACAACTGATACTTCTTTAATAAGGCTGCCCTAATAACATCATAGTTATCTTTGTCAGCCTCTTCAACCAAACTTAAACTAGTCAGAGAATCACCTTTCAGATTTTCTGATAACTGGTTAGCATATTGTGATTTGTCCACATTATGTGCTCGACACGAGCGTTCAAATCTGTTTAGCCAGAATGTTATGTCATCACTGGAAGGGTTGAACGCTGGTACCTTGACCTTGTAAGTAAAGGGTTTACCATTACCACTAGATGCTTGATTAACATTACTTATGTTTGTTAACTTTAACTTTTCTAACTCAAATGCTAAAAGTTCTTTTTGGTGTTCATGTTCTCTTATTGCTTTTTTTTCTTGAGCTTCAGCTTGTAATTTTCTCTCTTCTGCAGCAGCCTGTAATTTTTTCTCTTCAGCAGCAGCTTCATCTTTTCTTTTCTCTTTTTCCATTTCCATCTGGAATCTTTTTTCATCAGTCTGTATCTGCAATTTCTTTTGTTCATCCTCTCTTTGTAATTTTCTTTCCTCAGCTTCTAATTTCTTTTCTTCAATCAATGCTTTTCTTTCTTCAGCAGCCAATTGATGCGTGATGCCATATGATGATGGATGGTATCCGCATGTCTGGTTTTGTGTAGTGTGCAGATGTGTTCAGTCAAACAATGTTCATACAAAAATAACAGGGCAATCCACATAGGACGTCAGTAAACTCACGACGTATAAAGTCAATGATTCTTGAAACAGCCGTTGACGTTTTTCTTCATTATTTATTGTGGACGCCACAGTGACAAAATGGTTACGCGAATATGTAGATACATCAAACAGTCATTATCACAGCAACATTCAATACAGCAATAGACGGTAGACAGCATTACAATGATGAGTCAGATGCATGTTATATTTCATAGTGCTGTAAATGTAGTCAGGTGAAAAACTCCATCCTTTTCTATAACAGCCAGGAGATAACCAGATGTATGAGATCAGTTCACTCTCCTTAATCTGACTTCAGCAAGACAGACACGTCTGCCGAAGTATAAATAATGTCCTCAAAAATATCCTCTAGATAACAAAGGTTTTTCAAACCTAGTTCAGGTAACCAAGTAGCAAGTAATAGTCCTTGGGACCTGCATCAACCGATGCAGCACAATACAGCGACATGTGAGCTAGGCAAACATCTCGTGACGACGACTTTCGAAGACAGGCTATGAGCCAGAAATCGTTCACGACCAAAAATCGATAGAGTTAATGAAAATGTTAATTTACCTTGCCTTCCGGAAATACACAGAAATATTATGCCTCCCGACATGTGGGAAACACTAGAGGTATTATCTCGAATAAACGAAATATCCATTAAGAGGACTACACATCCCTGACAGAACAAAAACTAGCGGAGATCCCCTCTTCAACGAGGCATCTCTTTCGCCATTCCAAATCGCTCACTCCACTAGTGGTGGGCGGAAACCGATCGACCAAAAACAAGACAAGTCATGCGCAGTCCAGCGCAAAAAATGACCACAGCTCAAAAACTCAACTGCATTCGATACCAACGCGAGAAGACAAATGCTTACCGAGAAAAGTGACTATAAATTTCAAGCAGTTGTTGCCCTTGCGTTATAAAATAGATATTGTAAAAAACGATGTTGCGAGAATTTATCACGCAACATATCACCACCTCCTCCCGATAAAAAAAAAATGTGGAACATATTTTTTTTTTTTTTAAATATCAAAGAGCATGCGATAAGCGGCTCAAAACGCACGAATTATGCGCTGATAATTAATTAAATTGCCTAACATGAGGCTAATTATAGAGTGTCTGGTGAGGATATACCTCAACAGAAAAATAAATATGTCTCCAAAAAATATTCACATCGGGGAGGTGTCACCAACACACATCACGTTAGCATGTAAACACAATATACGTATGCAAGTTACCATAATCATCATTAAACAGCATACTCTAATATTGTCTTTAAAAATGGATGTACAAATCTGATAGGAAAATTTAAATAGTACATTATTTGACATGTAATGACATAAGTACATAGTAAAGTTAAACTACATGACGATCCAGGACATATGCTCTGGTATTCCGAGGGTAAGTACACAATCTAGAACTCGTCATGCTTGATACTAGTAAGGTAAGTCCTCAGCTCAACAATGACATTCTGAGAAAGTACAAGCAATATAATGCTAATTAATAACTAATATGCTTCATAAGGTACAATACATTATTAATAATTGTGGCTGTTTAGTAAACTAACGGCCCTTATATTAACTACTCAGTCCTCCTCTATCATCTTAAAAAACGAACAGAAGAAGATGACAACAAAGCACGATAGTGTGTACATATAAAGTGAGTACAGATGTGCTAATCTATTGTAGTAATATAGGTGTGTTATGACTCTGTAATATATAGGAATATAGGACAGAAGTATTAGTTAGAGTCATGTGGGCATCTAGACAAAATGTCAGCCATCACATTATCCGCACCACGGATAGCTCGTACCGTGAAGTGAAAAGGTTGAAGAGCTATAGCATATCGAGTGGATCTCGAACTCTTCAAATTCTTAGTCTGAATTGCTGTAAGAGCTTTCTGATCAGTCTCTAGAATGAAATGTGCGCCCAGGAGGAATCTTTGTAGTTTTAGAATTGACCAAACCATCGCTAACAACTCACGGTCTAAAACCGAGTAGTTCCTCTCTGCCGCATTTAGTTTTCTAGAAATGTACATAACAGGATGCAGAGTATTTGCATATTCTTGCATCAGTGCTGCTCCAATCCCAGTGGATGAAGCATCACTTCGAAGAACAAAAGTCCTATCAAGAGTAGGTAATCTTAAGATGGGAGGAGAAGAAAATATATTCTTGATTTGGTCTAATGAAGATTGGCATTCTTCAGACCAACGGACCAGATTAGGCGAACCTTTCTTCAACAATGTTGATAGAGGTGCCATGATCGAAGATAAATTTGGAATAAATCTCCCATAAAATTGAATTAAACCTAAGAGACTCCTAACTTGTTTCTTCGTTTTAGGAACAGAGATGTTCAGTATTTTGGAAGTATTGTGGTCTTCTGTCTTCAAGAGACCATGACCAACACGATGACCCAGGAAAGAGATTTCACCAAAACCAACAAAAGCTTTAGAAGGTTTTGCTGTCAAATTATTCTCACGTAGAGTGGACAGTAAGTCATATAACCCTAAATAGTGATCTTCCCAGGTATCACTGAAGAGACAGATGTCATCTAAGTATGCGATGACATCCGAACGATGTGACAGAATTCGACGCATCATGCGAACGAAAGTGGCAGGGGCGTTCATGAGACCAAAAGGCATAACATTCCATTGAAATAGACCCCTAGGTGTAGAAAAAGCAGTAAGAGGTTTGGCATGCTCTGCTAAAGGCACTTGCCAATAACCTTTAGACAAGTCAAGTTTAGTGAAGAATCTAGAATTAGAAAGTCTAATCAGTAGATCTTCTAACAAAGGCATCGGTTCAGCATCGAACTTTGTGACCTGATTCAATTTGCGATAATCAACACAACTTCGTATGTTCTTATCCTTCTTCCGGACAATAACCATGGAAGAAGAATATGGTGAAGTCGATGGTTCAATTATATTTAATTGAATCATTTCATCCAATTCCTTTTCCACTTGCGACTGAAAGTGTATAGGAATAGGATACGGCCTAACCCTAATTGGATTATTGTCGGTAAGAATTATGTCATGTTCTATGACATCTGTGTGTCCAGGAATGTCAGTGAGAACATCCTGAAATGTTTGTAACATCGACGAGACTTGTCGATGTTCGTCACCAGAAAGATTAGGAGAAACCGAAACGTTTTTCCAAGATTCCGTAGAATGTAATGGAACCACTGGAAGGGGAAGGTTGACATCAGAGAAGGTAGCTTCCTCATCCTGTATGACAGACAGGGATGAATAATGACCGTGAGGTGCAGGAGCATCATCCGTTGCCTGGAAAATAGGCAGCAAATAGTCCGGACGTTCGTGAAATTCCGAAAGCATGTTTATGTGGAAAGTTTTATGCTTTCCATCAATATCTACCACATAGTCAACATCGGAAATCCGAGAGACTATTGCATACGGACCTTTCCATGCAATAAGAAGTCTATTTTCCCTACTGGGGAGTAGGACGAATGCTTTGTCACCTGGACAAAGTTGTCGTAGACATCTATTCTTATTAGCAAACTGTCTTGCCTTCTCTTTAGCAATTTCTGATGAAGCAGTTGCTAGCTTACATGCCTCAATGATCTTTTGTCTAAGAGCAATGACATACTCATATGAGGATTGAGTTTCATCGCTAATATCATCGGCAGTGATGAGATCGTGTAATAAAGACATAGGGCCGCGTGGACGCGCGCCAAAGACAAGTTCGAAGGGAGAAAATCCTGTGTGTTCATTAGGGACTTCTCTATAGGCAAAGAGAGCCGCGGGTAAAACCCTGTCCCAATCTTGAGGATGATCTTCAGTTATCTTACCAAGCAAAGTCTTGAGCGTTCTATTCAGACGCTCAACTAACCCATTAGACATAGGATGGTAGATACTACTGAGAGATCGTTCAATATGTAAGGTAGACATTACCTGTGACATAGTGTCAGATATGAGTTGAGTGCCATGGTCTGACAATATTTCTCTGGGGAACCCCAAGCGAGAAAATATCAACCAAAGAGCATCTGCGATATCTGTAGTAGATATGCTCTTAAGAGGAATAGCCTCTGGCCAACGTGTGCACATATCGACACATGTAAGGATAAACTGATGTCCTCTGGCCGACTTGACCTTAAAAGGGCCAATAATATCTATGGCCATTTTCTGGAACGGCCGAATAGGAATGTCAGCAGCCTGGATAGGCGCAGCATGTCGTGGTCCTCTAGATTTGACCTCCTGACATACCTTGCATGATCGGCAGTAAATACGAATGTCCTTATTGACAAAAGGCCAAAAGAAAGCCGCAAGGACTCTCGACTTCGTACGGGCAAAACCCATATGTCCAGCACATTGCGAGTCATGAGCATGTTGCAATATTTGCACTCTCATGCTCTTGGGAACAAGAATTTGCGAATGTGCCGACGTAGTCGAATCTTGTACCATACGTACAAGTACGCCGTTTCTCATTGCAATCCAAGATTTTCTATTTGTATCCTGATTCGGATCACCTTTCTTCGCAAGAACGAAGAATTTTTTTAAAGAAGGATCTTCTTCTTGCAATTTTATGAAAGAGTCACGAGTGATTACTAAGTGACTATCTTGGCTATCAACTTCATTATCACTATTCAGTGAATGTTTCGGGTGTTTGTAGAGCTTGTGCTCTTGTAACTACTGCATTTGTAGCTTGCATGTTATTATCTTCCCAAGCAGCAATCTGCTGTGGGGTACACTCCCTAACTCCGTGAATACGACCAATAATAAGGTCCGCAATAGGATTAGGTAAGAGACAAGCATGCACATCTCCAGTAAAGAAAGGAGTGGCAATGCGAATTACAGCAGTAGGATATTTTTCTAGAGTGCCGCCAAATGTGACACATTTAATAACCCTTCCTGTAGCACAAGATGGATCTACAAGCGATTGTCTAACACCAATAGTGGTGCATCCGGAATCGAAAAGTAGTGAGACCGGAGTATCATTAACAAGACCCTTATGTAGAATTAAAGAACCCCTCCCGTCATGCGCAACAGCAGCAGGAAGAGCGGGAAGTGGGTGACCACAACTCAAAGTAGTTATGGTACCCGGTTCGAATAAAGTACTGCATTGGGGGCATTTGTTTGCTCTCTCAAAGTCAAAAGCAGAACCAGTGACAGCGTCAAAGTTTTTACTATCAACAACATGATTACAGGCTCCCTCAGTTTCCTGTTGTACAGCATTAGCCTGCTGATATCTCTTTTTTTTTGTGTTGAGATCTACCCCGACTATTATTACCTCTGAAGTTATCAAAGTTATTATTATCTCTGCAGTTATTATTGTCTCTATTGTAATTGTTATCCTGGTTCGAATTCCAGTTTCCACGATTACTATCATGTTCACATTGATGCGAACATCTATTTGTTTGGTTCTGAGGTCTTCGGCAGGAATAACCTCTATTACCATATCCTCTTTTGAAATGCTTATAATTATTAGGATGATAGTAACGACCACTATCAGGTTGTCTCCAATTCTTCGAAGAAGAATCACCATGAAATTGGTTTCCATGATTTTGACAGAAATTACCGCTGCTCTTTCTATCAAAATTTTGTTGGAATCTACGAGCAAAGTTTTGACCATACGGAGCTGCCGAAGCAACTGGTAAACCTTCTTTCACCTTAGAGTTACCCATGGTTATGTGTGGGTGTGCAGTTACGTATTGGCAACAGAAATCTTCCATTTCTTTTATTGTTTTAGGTTTACGTTCATGAAGGAAAGCAAGGAAAGACTCATTGACAGACGACATGACTTTGTCTCTAAGTATTAAGTCCATAAGTCCTTCATAAGTTTTTTCCGTCTTAGATAGTTCAACCCATCGTGAGAAAGTAATGCGTATTCTTGCAATAAACTCGGAGAATTCAACTCCATTTTCAGGTAACATGTTTTTTTAAATTGTAGACGATAGCCGTCTTCGTTAAGCTGATATTTCTTTAACAAAGCGGCCCTGACAACCTCATAATTGTTCTTGTCAGGTTCATCCACCATATTTAATATACTTAGAGCTTTACCTGTCAGTATCCCTGATAACTGGTAAACATATTTTGCTTTGTCTATGTTATGAGCTGTACATGCTTGTTCAAATCTGTCCAGATAGAACATTATGTCATCACTGGAAGGACTAAAAGTTGGCAACTTAATCTTAAAAGTATCATTATTAGCCTTACCAGAAGATGAACCCTTGTTTGAATCATTACCATTACTCATGTTCATCAATTTCAATTTTTCCAACTCTAAAGCTAAGACCTTTTCTTCATGTTCCATTTTTGCTTTCTCTTTCCTCTCATCAGATTCTCTCTGTAATCTTCTCTCCTCAGCCTGAGCCTCTATTTGAAGTCTTTCAGCTTCTTTTTCAAGTCTTTTATTTTCAGCCTCTTTTTCAAGTCTTTTATTTTCAACCTCTTTTTCAAGTCTTTTATTTTCAGCCTCTTTTTCAAGTCTTTTATTTTCAGCCTCTAGCTGGAGTTTTCTTTCCTCAGCTTCTGATTCCCTTTTTTGTTTTTCCATTTCCATTTGGAATCTTTGTATGATAACTTTGTAACCTGTGAAAAATAGTACTTAACTATCCCAATCACTGTGGGAAACAAGCCTTACAAAGGTCTTGTATAAATCCTTATATAATAACAGCTATAAGTTGCTGGTTCACTCTATAATATAAGTGCAGTGCACCAGAAATAGTGTTTTATATCATCAACTGTGTACCTTTAGTAATAGTAATTAACTATCAGTTGATTCTTGTACATCAATTTATATGATCAACTATATTTTAAATAGTGTATGTCGATCAGGCACAAAACAAAACAGTTATACAGAAAAACATGAAAACATTTGCGGAAATGAAATAAATAAAATTGGAAAAACAATAAAAGATAAACCGCAAGAGGATAACAAATACAAATAACGCCACAGTATATAAATATAAATTGAGAATAGAACTGAAAGATAGAATAGGGTAGACCAACAAATTACAAACAAATCAAAACAAACTAAAGAACAGAGGAATATTACAAAAACAACAATGAGTACAGACTTCACAGCTAACACTAATAGCAACAGCTGTCGCAGCAAATTTTCAATGAAGAAAATTGCACCTATAGAAACGCACACATCAGACCCTCTATTACGTGGGATACTCTGCTGTGTGACACCGCCCAACCGAAACAACAACCCGCTGGATACAAACAAATATCACATATAAATAGTTAAACATAAATACATAAATGCATAAATAGTATGGCAATATGATGTAAATAGAGTGTTGCAGAAAGAATGTGCTGGAATGAAGGCTCAGTTACACTGCCTAATAGTACAGTACTGTGGTACTTTATTAAACAAATACTTCTGGTCTAATTATTTTAAATTCAACACAGAAATAGAAGCTCCATCGTTGATTTGAATGATAACAATCAATGTAGGACTTCTCAGTTCAATAACATTTCCTTTCGCAAACACTGTCAAATATTCTCCAGTCCTGATGTGTAATGTTCTATGTTTCAACCAAGCTCGCTGTGTAACACTGTCAGTTGTATGGCAAATGTCCAATGAACCAAATGTCAACAAACCCTGACCTAGTTACTGCATACTCTCGACAGGACAGGTCACGCTGACATCACTGTAGAGTTGTACTGCTGATGTATTTGTGTGTCGTAACAGACCCCAAGGAACGTCTGGTCTCAGTAGTTTACTTCTCAATATGGTCACTGTGCAGGTTGACCCAGGAAGCTGGCCACCAGTTGTTAAACTCTTTCTTTGTGTGTGTAGTTGTTAACTCATACTGGCTACTAGTTGTTGAATCATGCTTTATTTGCTAAATGATGTGAATGTCCACCAGTGGATAAATGTAGATGTTGGGACTGGTGTAGTAAAGTGTAACGATTGTCAACTCATCAAACCCAGCACAGTTTTGGTCATACAGGTCATCTTGTCCTGGAACGTGATGAGGCTCCGACAAGAATGTGAGTGTAAACAATGAGTGTGTATCTGAATGTCAGTACGCGAATGGTAGAATGATTCGATAGAGTTGACAGGTTGGTAGTACATCACTCATACTCACACTGTTCGAATTCAAGAAGTACTGGAACTACGGTGGTCTTTTTATAACATTTAATGGGACGCACACTTGGACAGTACGTGTATGGTTACAGGAACAAATGTCGACATAGACAGCATAATGTTGATCACAGGAATATCATCTTAAGTTAGCATTCATGCTTGGCAAATATCATAATGGAGCATTCGTAAATAAGCATTCAGCGTTCCATCATGTAAATCATCTGGCTTTACTGACTGGGCACGTCAGACCATAACCAATACATAGGAAGGCTCCTAGAACAGACTACTAATATTAGAAAAATCCTTCCAGCGCACATGTAGTTGGGAAAGAAATATGCAGTGATCATTTCATCCTTTTAATTATCACAGGCCGTAGTACATGTCCTCCCTTATACTGCTCACTTCGAGTTCTATAAATACAAAGTATATGATTTCAACATGGCTGTTTTCTTCTCACTCGTGAGCTTCATCACTATTGAGATACAGACAAAATTAGTCACAACATAAATTGTCTCTCATTTTCATGTTAAACATAGCATTCTATCTCATAGAGGTAATTGAATAATACCCTACAATCCAGTGCTGATACATAGGAATGTCTTCTTCCTTTGAATACATATTATCTTTTTCTAATATTACCTGTGATTAGTAACTTATCGATGCAACGATGGCGATACCTAAGTTCATAATAAATTGTGGTATAAAACTCCTTTCTTTGCGAAATCATAACTTTATGGCAAAAGAACTCTATAACATGTGGGTGAAAGTACCAAACATGTCATAAGTGGAATAACTTTTCCCATCCATCTACTTATAGACTATTTCGGTAAAGCTACAACAAAACTCGACTCACAGGATGACACACTCAATGGATAACAATCTAGTTGCTAGCGATACTTCCGCTGTATGTCAATTAGCCTTTGACCCTTTTACTAGCGACACACAAATAGTTCGAATTTGAAATGTCAATGATTTCTACAAAATGAAGATACATACTGGACTCGTCAGTACTCATAAAACACTACGTATAAATTCACCGGTAACATAATATACTGAAGCAGGAACAATATTCCTATCAGTGCCTGAATCAAAATGTCAAGCTAAATATCGTCGCGGATATCGATCGAAGATGAAGACATCTTTCAAGGTACACTTAGAACCTTTTGACCTTAAGGCACTTAAAAAGCGTATACTTTGTTTACAAACACATGGAGACCACAATCAGATAAGATTAAACTAGATAGTAAAGATTTTACAGAATAATTCATTGGTGATAGATTTAAGATAACATATAGTTAAGTGATAAGAATTGAGAGGGATTGCAAAATGAGTAAAAACATAGGACCTTTAAAGAGAATGTAATGCATAAAAGGGTAATAAATTGATAAATTAAGATACATATTTTGGTTCAGGTAAGTTGTATTGGGTTTGAAATTTTATGACATGTCGGTAAGTATGTGTTAGTACTGAAGTGTGTTTCCGGTATGGATTGGTGGATTAAGCAATTTTGTTGTAATTGATCATGTAGCCCTTTTGTATACGGGCAGTCATGCAAACTGGGTCAGATTACGTTGTGAGGTACCCAATGGTCTGGGTAAACATCATTTTTTAGTAGGTGGACATCAGTACTGTACAGGATATTTATAAGTTAACATGTTTTATAGTTATGAAATCTGGGTAGATATGGTAAGAATAGTACAGGTTTTTTTATAGTGGGTGAATGATAGTGCCAATTAGAATGATAGATAAAATAGTCTGGTGTTGTATAGTAGAAAAGATTATGACATATGGATGGGTTGTGATATGGTATGTATTTTTGTATTTGGAGTCCGGTGATGTAGTTTTACTAGATGAGGTCTGGGGACAAGATTCACACATGGGTAATGAGTGAGTTTTTGAAATACAGGGATTCTACGTTATGGCGGTAATTGATTTATGATTGTGTGTAAGATGGGCTCGACCATATTTGTAGATGTTTTTTTATATGTGCATTAGTATAGGATTTCTTAAAAAAGATAATTTATTGGTAGATGAGTTTATTAATGTCGCGTTGTATTGGGGATGGGGATTATGTATGAAAAAGTTCCCTGGTGTATGATAGATTCATTAGGTTACTAGCCTTTGTTAGAGGAGTGTGTGATAGTTGTATGATGTAATTGATATGTTTGTGGTATGTAAATTTTGTAATGTACAGGTCGGGTTATAGATTGAGGTGTTGTGGTAGAGCCCAGTACAAGGGGTGTCTAGGTTAGCGGTTGGTTCTAAGTTCTCATTACAAGTTGTAGGTATACGTTTGCTATTGGAATATGTTAGTAAGTATGTATAGTACATCGTTTTGGTGTTCTGGTAGAAATTGTGTTATGAACCCAACGGAGAGCAGTTCAGTGAGGAAGTTTAGGTGATAGCAATTTATTATGATGTATTTTGTGGGGATTTTTGTGGGGGTTTGTATGTTGGTTTTTGCAATGTACAATTAGATTCAAAGTATTGGATATATGAGTTATCAGATTGTAATTATGTATGAGGTCACTGTGAATGTGTTGATAGTAGTATGAGATCTTGCATTGTTAGATTGAATGTTGGTCAACAGTATGTGGATTTTTACGGATAGATCAGATATAGATAGTCATAATACATATTTATAGTTAGGATAGATCTATTGTACCAATGGGATAGGATCGTAGATGTCTAGATGGGTTATGTTTTTTTTATAGATAGATAGGATGGGTAGTAGTATTATGGTAGGTTTTACAATCACCCCATTGATGATAGATGAGTAGGATTGGGATGATGATATGTAGTCTAGTCGAGAGTTATTGTAATTTCAAAGTTATGCCCCAGTATGGGATTATGAGGTAATATGTTAACTATTGGAACCGTCATAAGGCAGGTTGGTAATTGGGATATGTGTACAGATGATACAAGTTGTTGGTGTGAAACAATGGAGTGTTTGATACAAGTAGGATTGGTGGTTGGAGATAATAGGAAGGGGGAAGGTTTTGGGATTTTGGTTAGGATCCTTTTGTGGTTCTATTTATATTATGTTGTGGATAGTTTGGTTCAAAGCCCTAATAAGATGGTGCAGGTTTACATGTTTATGATAGTGGGATAGCATTGGTTGGCCCATTGGATGTGGAGACTGTTCAGGAAATGGGAAGAGGGTATGTGATAGTTGGATTGATGGGGTATGTGAGTGACATGTAAGTAATAGATTGGAATTGTAATTAGGTATGATAGGTGATGTTTGATACAAGTGGAGTAGATGTAACTATATGAGACAACAAATAGGGTTTTGCAAAGGGTATGTATTATTAATAGTGTGAATATTTATGGAAGATTAGGGTTTGGAAGAGGTTAAGTACGAATAGGCACGGTAAATTGGCAGTGGAAAATGTATGGGAGTACAAATCGGGTGTCCGTTGTAGAGGGTTGGTTGTAGCTTGAATATGTAGGAAGTATTTGGTGAGGTTTGTGTGGTAGATGGGGTGTGGGGTTGGGTATGTTATTTAGTGCACAATGGTGTAGTATTAGGAATAGGGGGGGGAAGGGGGGATGGTTTTTAGTGTGAAGTGTAGGTGTTGGTAGGTTGTGTATAGATTGTGTCTGTTTGTAGATAGATGTAAGTTGGTTTTTGGGATTGGGGGGTGGTTTTGATATGGTGGGTTTATCTTTTGAATGTTTTTTGGGGGATGTTTGTTTATGATGTGTGTTTTGGTGGTTGTTGTGGGGTAAATGTTAGTGGTTTTGTGAGGATAGGTTTTTTGTTGGTTTTATTTTTATTAAAAGTGGTTAGGGGGGTGGATGTGGGGGGGGGTTGTGGGGGGTTGGGTGGGGTGGGTTTCTTGGGGGGTTGAATTGGGGGGGGTAGGTTGGGATTGGGGTGATTGGAATTTGTTGATGGTGGGATTATTGTAAAGAGGGTTAGGTGTTAGTCTTTTATTGGGGTTTTTTTAGATAGTGGGGTTTAGTTGGGTTTTTGTTTGGGGGTAGGGGGGGGTGTAGTTTGGGGAATGGTAGAAGAGAATCTTTGGGGTGGGGTGGATTGGAGGGGTGGAGTTTTCCGGGTTAGGGGTGGTGTTGTTTAATTTTTTTTGGTGTTTAGGGGTAGTTTGTTGATGGATGAAATTGATAATTGGATTGGGAGATGATTTGTTTGTTTATTTTAGGAGGGTTTTAGTTTTTTTTTGTGTGTTGGTGATGGATTTTTTCGGAATTTATTTATAGATTTATGGTTTTTGATAGATGGTGGGGGATTATTAGAAGATTTTGGTATAGTTGTAGAGGATAGCCGGGTAATTGGTCTTTTTTTATAGTTTGTGGATGGTTTTTATTTTTGGGGAGGGGTTTTTTATGTTTTTTTGTTTTTTAGTTGTTTTAGTTTGTTATGGGGGATTAAGTTTTTGTATGTGGGGATGACTATTTATCAGTTTTGATGATAGAGTTTAGCCACTGGATGGGTAGTGTGATTTGTGATTTTATGTTTGTTATGTGTTGATTCGAAGAATTTTTTTGGTTTGTGTTTTGAAGTTGGTTGGGGAAGGGGTTGGTTACATAATTTTATTTGGACAAAATGATTTTGTTGAAAAATTATGGTGCATCCAATCGTTTTGTTGGTTGTGTTTTATGATGGGTTTATATTTGTTGGGAAATGTTATGATTGGTTTTAGTTTTGTTTATGTTTGTATGGTATTATTTGGTTTGATATTTTAATTGTGGGGTTTATGTATTGGATGGTAGGACCGGAAGTGTTGTTTTAGGGTTGTGGTTGGGTTGTTAGATTGATATTTTGGGGATGTTGGTTTTGGTAGATTGGGGTATGTTATAGACCATTATTTTGAGCAACTTGTTTTATTGGGGGGGATTATTTATAGGTGATATGGATAATATTTTTGCTTTTTGGGGGAGTTGGGGGGGGGGGTTAGGGAGGGGTTTTGAGTAGTGTATATTGGATAAATTTAGATGGGGGGGGTTTGCAGGGGGATTTTTACAATTTGTAAAGGTGGGGGGGTTTTTATTTGGGGTTTTGGTAGTTGTATTATTTGGTTGTATTTTAGTGTAATGTTTTTATGTAGGGTTAATTGAAGGGGTTTTTAAAGGGGTATTTGATATTTTTGAAGTGGTATTTATAGTTGGTTTAATGGTTGTAACGGAGGGAATGTTTTTAGGGGGTTTGAAAATTGGGTTTGTTTTGTTATGGATAAAGGAAAACGGGGGTTTTAATCCCCGGGGGGAAATTAATAGAATATGGAGGGGGGAAGGCTATGAGGGTTGAAATGGGTGTGGGGGGTAAAGGTTTGTATCTTGAAGACAAGACGGTTTTTTATCTTGGTTAACCTATGAATTGCAGTGTAAATATTTGCGTGATTATTCTTTTATAAGGAGAATAGTTGTATGTGGTAATTGATAGTGGGGGGGTTTATTTTAGGGGGGGGGGGGGTTATGTTCTTTTGGGTTATTGTTAAATAATTGATTGTAATGTAGTATGACCAAATTTGAAGGTATTTTATTTTTGGTAGTGGGGGATAAATATATTTTTGGTTGTGGGCGGTATGTATTGTTTTAGGTGGGTTGTAACGTTAATGGTTTGGAGCTTTGTAACAAATTTTTTCTTTTTCTATTTTTAAGTTTACCCAGTGGTTCCTTTATGGTTGTAATTTGGTATTTGAATAATACCAAATTATGGTGTTATTTTAGGGTTTTGTTATGGATGTTTTTGTTGTTTTTTCTTATAGTTTTGTGGGGGGGGTGTGTTTGGGACGGGAAGATCAGGTGGTCACAAATATGATACCGTATGAAAAAAATGGGGTTTAGGGGGATGGGAAAGGTTATGGGGGTTTATAAGTCTGTTTATTTATGTATTTTTGACGAAGTGCAAAGATTGAGGTTTGGGAAAATTACTTTGAATTTTTTGAGTTAATTGAATTTAATGTTAGATTGTTTTGGTTATTGTTTGGATTTTGTTATTTAAAAAAGGTACATTATATGTACATTTTATTTTTATTAAGTTGTTAATTCTCTGTAAGATTTAGGACGTGGTAATCGCCAAACGAGATTTTCATAGTTTAAAAAAAAAACCTCACTCCAGCTGGTGTTGGAGGGCTAGGGTGGAGAGGGCTGGGTGGGAAGTTGGTCCCCCCTCCCTCACTATGCACTGATCCTTGTCAAATATTTACCTAATCAGAGCCGGATTAACGTAGTAGCAAAAGTAGCATTTGCTACGAGTCCCGCGCTTTTAGGGCCCCGCGCCAATAAATATGTACATCATTTTTTGGTCATTTTCTAATACGAGCGTTAAACCAATGATCTTGTGATGTATGCCATCTTTAGCGCCTTTCCATTTGATGTCACAAAATTGTGAGAGAAAGAGCATAACAGGGTGACTTAGTGTGACTCTTTATTACTTTTATCTTAACTGTTTGCGGACAGAAGCAGTCATTATCTTTGGATTTTTGTTGAAAGCCTGTACACCTTCTTTTCTGCTTCTACCTACCGGTGGGGTCTCCTTTCTACTGCATTATGTGCTGGCGGTAGTCATAATAAGTCCCATTTGCCCTTTGTGAAATGGTCCGCTTGGGCAGATGCGACAAAAGCACTTTTACACAGCTTTTCTGCAATAAAACAAGTCTTGGATGATATTTCAGATAACAATGATCAGAAGACAGAGTGTCGTCAACAGGCTCGTTGTCTACTTTCAACCATGATGAAGTTAGAAACAGGAATAATGATCATACTGTGGGATCAAGTATTACACCGTTTTCAAATGACCAGTGCTTCTTTGCAATCTTCTGGCCAAGATTTGAATACGGCTTGTGCACTCTATGAATCCCTGCGGGGGTATATTCAAGCTATGCGGTCTACTTTTGCAGACATAGAGCAAAAGGCCAAGGATGTGACTGAGTGTGAACATTATCAAGAACAAACTCGAAGGAAACACAAACGAAATCGAGAGTATGATGATTTCAGTGGTTCCAGCACAATTGATGAATCTCAAACGCCTTCTCAGCAGTTTAAAAGCCGAACATTTCTTGTCCTTATTGATAGCTTGCTACCTTGTCAAAACGCCAGAAAGCTTATCAAAAGTTGAATGATGTATTTGGATTCCTTCGTCAGTCACAGTCGTTTACAAAATACATAGAGAAACATTATCCACGCAACACCTGGACCCATGCATACACAGATGGATCAGAAACAAATGCAACAGAAAATGGAGGTGGGGGCGTCTTTCTGACCTTAAGCACTTGTGCAGAAAAAATGCTGTCAGTGGCGACAGGACGATTCTCCAACAACTTCAGAGCCGAGGCAGAGGCCCTGAAAACTGTAGCAGAGGTTATATTGACAGAAGAAAGCGCAGAGAGAAGGGTTGCTTTCTTTTCTGATGCACAGTCAGTAATTGCGGCATTGAAAAGCCAAAATAATACAGACCTGGATGATCTCAGAGTAGTGCTATAACCAGCTCCCCTCCTGGCTGCCTTTACCTTTCAGAGCAGAGTCAGGTATCCATCCACTTACAGCTGGGTAGATTGTAGCGTGACGCCACCATGTCTCCAGCCCACTACCTTTGTCGAGAGAAGCCTGCGCTGAAACCACGGACGCCCTCATAAATGGTTGCTTGTCTAAAATAGAAGGATTGTAGTGGTATGACAAGATCACTAATGTGCAACTGATGACACGAACCAGGCAAGTGCCAGAAGAACGAGACATGAGAAGAAGACGCTGAAGATGGATAGGATACACACTGAGCAAACTTGCTTATAGCTTTACCAGGCAGTCCTTGGTCTGGAACCCCCAGGGTAAGAGAGGCAGAGGAAGACCAAGGAATACACGGAGAAGAGAACTGATGACAGACAAGAAGAGGATAAAGAAATTATGGAACGACCTTGAGCTGATGGCACAGGACAGGAAGACTTGGTATAAAGCAAATGCTCCTTAGGGACTTGAAAGCTGATGATGATGATGATGACTAGGTTGAACGGGACGCGCCCCGCCAAGACGAGGCAAAAATTTTACATTAAAAAAAAATAAATACATAATAATACTAACCCACAACCCCTACCTGTTAAATGGACTAATCCCGCGCAGGCGGAAAAAAAAGCCGCGCAGGCGGAAAAAAAAAGAAAAAATTGTAAGGAAAGAATACGGTTGTCAGTTTTGGTAATAAATTTGGAAAATTTTATTTTAGCGGTGAAATATCACACAAGTACCGTTTATTTATCAGGATTAAACTTCTCTCACAACGTATCAAATCACATCAAGCATATACAAAGAAAAAAATCATAAACAAAAATCAAGAAATGCTACAAGAATGATAGACCCGTTGGTATGATCCCTCCCTCGATGTATAGCTCACCGTCCCGTTAGAAGAAAGTGATAGCCCAAAGAGTCACAGATACATATGATTTAGTCTAAAGTTCTTCTCCTTTAAGGTATGAACAGACTGGATACTCTGATCTAGTATAAGGGAATATATATAGATATATAGTTAGCAATACCTTGCATAAAGAAATGTTACAATTGTGAGTGAATCAACAAAGAACATCCCTCAGTCTACTTTCACTCGGTTCTTTCATCAGGGCCCTATCGTGCATTTCTCACTTTCTTACCCTTTAACTTGCCGTTGTTCACCGTCTGGCGCACGCTATGACACAATCTGTTTTATCGTTTGGTGAAGCGAATACCCAGCTCTGCAGATCTTGGTTCCATCCAATTTGTCCGGGGAGCGTTCTCTTCAGGCGATAAGTTTATTCAGATTTTAAGTTAGTGTCACTTTATCAGTTCAGGTAAGAATTAGTGTAAGCGGGTTCACTGTGTCAGAATCACGAGGTTTCCACTACTTAGGGAAAAAAAAGTCAGGTTTGTAACTTTCGATCAAAGGTAGCCTTCTTGGTCACGCCATAAGTTGACAAAAATTGCGGAAAAAAACGTTACTGTTTGTAATAGTTTACTTGCCACCAGGCTGCACTGTTCTTAAGGTTTTTCTCAGGAAGAATCAAAATCAGGCGCAAGAGGCCCGTTATCTCATTTAACCGTTAAAGTACTCGTAAAGATTTTGCACCAAGCCACTCTAAGGTAAATGTTTTAGTTCTTCACAGCTATCACTCACACGTACTTAGCGCTGGCAAAATTTGGGTACCACAGTTTCACTATATATAAATGGAAAGAACACATATCAAATAATTATACATACTATAACTGATAATTTAAACTGCAAGCGTAGCTTGTCTTATCATTTAAATCTTCCCGTGCAATAAGTTATATTTAAAAATCATCAATCCTCATGAATTAGGAATACATACGTGTTCCGTCAACACTCATGAGGCTTCTAGCATTATAAGTTAGTTTAGAAAGTTTATTCTCGTCTGATTATTTAAGCAGTAAAATTAAATTCCTTTATTAGCCGACTGAGTTTAAGCTAGAAATATAATTTCTGTTTTCCACTGTAACTCGTCACTATAAAATAATACAGACTATATAAATTAAGCGCTCTGCACCAAATCTAACTAGTGAAATAAAATAAGCGATTTAACACTTTAAACACTTCACAAAATACTAGATATTATATATGATATTTGTTTACCTCCAAACAGAATTACAGTTTCACAACGACTAGGATAATTCACTAGATAGGTATTTAGAAGCTCGGCAAAATTTTGACGAGAAACTAATGACTTCGCTATACAAGCTTCATTCACTAGCACGAGTGATTCTGTCTGCTGCAAGTTGGAGAATGAAAAGAAAGTTTCACACTCTGGTTAATATCTATTACCAGACAAAGATGTGCGCTATTTCCGAAAACTACGCAATAGCCTCCCCTTTCCGTCTTAACACTTACTGTAACTCCAAGAGGCTGTCGTAAACTTCCACTTTGCGCCTCTGACACCTCCGTCTAAGAAACGGCCGTAGCGCTACGTGTCAGATGCAAATGTAGACAACGTGTCTGCAATGCAGGGGCAGTTTTCGCACCTACCGCCAAAATGACCATTTTGAGCGAATGTGTGATAGCACCTTCTCCACCCGGACACTGAGAACCTACCGAGGGAACTACGTGTCAGATGCAAAATACCAGACAAATGTCTGAATACTGCGCTGGGGAGGTGTCAGGATTCACGCCTCACCTCAGCGCTCACCGAGAAACTACGTTTTGACAGGTGAGAAAGCAGACGATATGTCGGCCCTATGTCTTGAGATAGCCAAATATTCACAGTTATTTCGTCAATCTGCAGCGATTGACCGGGCATTCTCACGCCAAATCGTCTGGTCCAAGGGACTGACGCGTTACGTAAGAAGTTACTCGTTTAATCAGCACTGATATGCGTTTCTAAATGAGAAACGAAACTGGCGAAAGTGAGAATGGGAAAAATATTATTACTCACAAACGAATGGATGCGAAAAATACAGGAAAAAGGTAAAGAGTGATAATAAAAAATAGAGGATACGGGTGAAAGAAAAAGGAAGAGGATATAGGCAATTTAATGCTCATAAAACCTATGTGACACTTAACCACTGGTTCTTGTGTCTGGACTGAACTGAGCGTGCCTCAGTTGTTGCACAATTCACCGACTTTTCTTCGTTGAGGGTTACTATTTTCGGGAGAGTGCATATAAGTGAAACAATACAATTAATGTCTAACTTTTAACCACTGTTGCATCCCTTAGATGTGACCGACGTACAAAAGGCGATAATTATGGAGTTTGATTTAACAGGGATCCAGACCCCCAGGACGACCCAGAGTCCTCTGGTAGGACAACATTAGACAATCTTTGAAGGACCGAGAACTAGAATGGAACCAGGCCAGGAGGAAGACAGCCGATATGATAGTCTGGCGCTCTCTCTCCCAAACCTCTACACCTCACGGTAGAAGGGGAACGACTAAGTAAGTAAGTAAGATTTTACTCTAAACTTGTCCGTCCAGTGTTTCTAATTTTTCTGGTGTGACGTTATTCTGTTCTGCTTCCCTTCCTTAAATGCATATACATTTTTTTTTTTTTAAACCAGCGGCACTTGGGCTTTCAGCCCTTTGGCCCAATGGCATGTCATTGCGAGGCTGGGGAACATGAGGACTTTCCTTCCAACCCGGTCAGGAGCTTCGCTCCTTCCCATCCACAGAGGGTTTATCACAGGAGCCGTTCAGGTTATTCAAATTTCCGGCCGTAAACATTTCTTCAAACGCTGACGCCCGGGTTTGAACCATGAACACCTGGTCGCCAGTACAACGCCGAAGCCATTACACCAGCGCGACTCCCATACATTTTCTTTAAGCACTGGTAATCGTCTTTCCTTGTTATTGTGTTCAATTGATTCTGATCTTTCTGACAATTATCCCTTTGTTCAATTAGATTGTAATATATAATATCTTGTTTGATGATTCTCATTTCTGTATTTATTTTTGTTACAATTATTATTATTATTTTTTGCGCACACTGTTACTTGATAAGAGATGAGAAGAAGACGCTGGCGATTGAGTGGACACACTGTGAGGAAACTTAGTGATAACATTACAAGACAGTCCTTACTCTGAAATCCACAGGGTAAGAGAGGTAGAGAGAGTGAGACAGAAAAACACACGGGGAAGAGAACTGGAGACAAAGATGAAAATGAGGAGAACATTGGACGACCATGAGCTGATGGCACGTGACAGGAGGACTTGGCATGAGATTGTTGAAGTCTGAGGCTCCTTGGAAAGCTAAAGGTTATGAATAAATTAACGTTTCTAGGTCACAATAGCTTCCTGGCCTAGTTTGTAGCTGATGTTAATTAATACCTTTCTAAACCAATGGTTTGTCATCAGTTTTGTTACGTATTTTATAATCTGGGCTTCTCCATGTCCATAGATTTAATGGGTGGTGCTTGAACTAGATGTGGGACCCAAAGATGCAGCAATAGTGAATGCAGTCAGCGACCCATAGCTTGACTGCTTGCATCAGGACCAGCGAACCAGAGCTGGTCAAGACCGTACTCCACCTCCACGTGGTGGTCCTGGAAACAGTCTGCAGCAATGCAGTCTGGCTGAGCGAGTACGGATCGAAATGGGAAGGCAAACCCGGTCCCTAAAAAATGCCGTGCTGAAGTCGGATGTGTCGACCGAAAGGTGCAGATATCACAGCTTAGACGTAAACAGACACAACGCAACCACCGTCCTTTTCAGGGCGAACGAGGAAGAAGAAGAACTAGATGTTACTCACGACCACATTACTGTATTTATTTTTCTCATTCTTTTAATTTATCTCTTCTTTTCTTCATTCTAATCATTTCTACATTGCCATAAAAATTTGCAATGAACATAACGTTCTCTCTCTCTTTCTCTCTCTTCTCTCTCTCTCTCTCTCTCTCTCTCTCTCTCGTTTTTTTTTTTTTATTATTTACAATTCCATTTAATAATAACAGTACATGTCCTGATGTTATTTTACTTTTTTGGGACCTCAAGACGCAGCAATAGAGACCGCAGTCAGCGACTCATAGCTTGACTGCCTGCGTCAGGACCAGCGAACCAGAGCTGGTCAAGACCGCACCCCACCTCCACGTGGTGGTCCTGGAAACAGTCTGCAGCTGTGCAAGCTGGCTGAGCGAGTGTGGATCGAAATGGGAAGGCAAACCCGGTCCTAAAAAATGCCGTGCAGAAGTCGGATGTGTCGACCGAAAGGTGCAGATATCACAGCTACGTTGTAAACAGACACAACGCAACCACCGTCCTTTTCAGGGCGAACGAAGAAGAAGAAGATTTTACTTTTTTAAAATACGTTCTGCTTCCTTACGGCGAGGCGCGGCCCGTTCAACCTGGACACAAAGTATGTCGGTTACATTAGGGCGCATGTGGCCTTGTGGTGTGGTAATATAATAATGAATGCTATTTAACACCGTCACCACGTATATTTATTTAAGACCTACTCTACTGGCACTTCAGTACATTCTCAGAGGTCTTAATACACCGAACTTAGAGTGGTCTATTCTCATGAAACGTTTCTCAAGCACATCCGGAAAGGTTCGACCACCTCAAGTACCTGATATCCGGCGGTTCAGGAAAGTCGTCATAACATGCCAGATGTCATCACTGATCAATCACAAGACGTCGCGAACACAGACGCTGATCGCGCGACCAGGACGAACGTTTGAGTGTGATAATCTTCGGTCCAGACAGAACAGGGCGCGTCGTCACGGGTAGGGTGAGAAAACGTAATGATAAGAAGAGAGACAGTATGTGTGGGTAATCGAAACTGTTCCGAGTGATTGGCCCGTTATGCAATATTTAGTCATTTTGGAGCCAGATGGCTAGTTTTTGAGCAAACTCCTTGACTCCTTTCTACTGAACGTAGATTCAAATAACCTGGTACATCACACACACTTTGTTGCCTCACACAGGAAAGTTTCATGGCACGGCACGACGGTATATGGGAGTTTTACTTCATCGCGCATTAATTTTTAGTCACCTTCCTTGACTTTTGTGTGAATAGACAGATATTTAGTTGTCCCATTTCTTTTGGAACTCATTGGTCACTTCTTAGAGACTAAGGATCAAAGAAGTAGAAGATTACTCATTACAGCTACATCAATGATCTTTTCAGAGGTACGTACATCTTTGTATTCATGCCATGGAACCTCTCTTAATTTTCCATCTAAGCTATTCCTCTCTGGTACCATATTTTAGAGAGTGAAAATAATTATAACTGACTTGATAGATACATTAGTTTATAAGAGAACTGTAATTTCAAAATTTGGCCGAGATCCAAAAGTAACTTAATACTTACTTTATAAGAGAGATGTGCCTTCATATTTTGCCTGGGCTCAACAATAACTGAGTTGAATGTTACATTACAGTTTCTTGATTATAACGTGGTATTTAATATATAGGCTATGAGGAAATTAAATCACTAATTATATTTGTCCCTTATTTTTGGCCCAGCCATGCTATTTTAATCACATATAGTCACTTGTTTTTTCCTGTTTTTTTTTTCCTTAGTTCTCACTTCTTTCCTTTCTGTTTTTGTTGGTCTGTCCCTGACGAAGGCCTTGAGGCCGTAACGTCGTTTTTTTTCCCTTGTCTTTTGTCCTAGTAAGACGTTTTACCTTTTTTTCCCCCCCCCCCCCCACCCCCACCGCCAATCCACCGTTAATAAATACGACAGTAGCCATTGTTTTAACTAATATGATTGGATTTATGTGAGACCTAGCGTGTTAAATAGATCAAAAGAAACAAAGATCAGCATGAATCCGACTGAAAGAACGACCTCTCGCACCATTGGTGCATTACTCTCTGCTTATTTAGGCCTACATCAGTTCTTCTTCTTCGTACACTCTCAGACGTCGTCCACTTGAATGTTTTCAAAGAAAGCAGTAGTCAGTTTGAGGCTATTTATTCGATATTATGATTTTTTTGTCAGACCATTTCAGTCCTTTTATTCTGAAAAGCACTACTTTAAAGAAGTCTGTACATCTTTTGGTTTTCTGTTTCTTTATCTTAATATGCGCCTTCCGCTCCTCCATTTAATTTATATTATATTGTGTCATCTTGTGACAGCTAATGTCGTGAGAGTTGTACTTTCCCTTAGTATGCTTCATTTTTTCGTTCCCAGAATTCTGTTATTACTGTCTGTCCAACCCCATCGTTGTACTGCCAAATGGACACAGTTTTACTAATGAAGGGTTGTAAGGAGAGCTGGTGAGCTACAATCTGGCATGGTGACGTAACTATTTCAAATTCAGTTTCGTGGTTGTGGCTTTGTTTTGTTCAAACTTACATCTTGAGATCTCGGTTTCTCCTTCCTTCCTTTGTAAGAGACCAGTTTGTATATAAAAATCACACACACACTTCACACACACACACACACACACACACACATCACACTTTCTGTGTACTTGTGTTCAGCAACTCTAATCAGCAAGACTACATACCATTGCTATAGCTGCTGTCTTCGCGTGACAAGTTCTGACCATTCGTCAAGGAAGGATGGACCAATCAAGATGTCACTGATTAACAAACCCAGTTTTTTTTTTTCCTTTAAGTCTTTCCTGTAGGCCCTATTTATTGAACTTTATAGAAACTATACTTTCTCCCGGGAGCCGCGCTAACCGGAGATTTCGCCTCGAGTAATAGCGGGCGTACGAAAATTTAAAAACAAAAATACTTTCTCTCGAGAAAATACAATTTAGATTGTTCAACACCACTGTGAAGTCTGCACTACGTTATTACCATTTGCTCCGTCTCAATGACGTAACAACAACTGCGGCAAGTCCTCCTTGTAGAAACTTTGCACCAAAACATTACTGTGCTCTTGCAACTGTAGTTTCTGCAACAATTTATTTGACATGATGAGTTTTCCAGCCTCAAGCACTACCTCATATTTGTAGCCTCATACTTCAGTCCTGACGTCAAAGTGAGCTTATTCTTTCTTTCTTTCTTTCTCTCTTCCCGACCCTTGTACTAAGAAAGACTACTTAACGGTTTAGTCGGATACATTGCTAATCACGTGTCAATTCCAGACGCCAACTGACAGATGCCAGTCTTGCAACCCTCGTATCAGATGTTCGGATACAATAACAAATAGAGACCTAGAGAATGACATAACAACCAGATAATAAAATTCGTCACGTTAGTACCTGATTGATTACATCTTCACGTCAGCGTGTTTTGAGGAAACCCATTCAAAATGTTTGGGTTACTAGTTGAGAATATACGTGACATTAAAACGAAATGTAGCATGATCTAAATAATAGATGTAAGATATTGAGTAGGATGATAGATTAAACTATAAGATGTCGATATCTGGTCAGTTTTGACCAAGAGTGGGGATGGAATAAAGCAGTACTAAAGTGACACAGTGTAACCGAGATTAAAGAAATTATAGATTATAGGACGTAAAGGTAATCCCTTAGCAATACTGCCGCAGGAGAGTGGAGAGCTAGAGATGTATCTATACTAGGCCTAGCTGTATGAGGTTGGGGTGACCAGGTCCTTTCCTCACTGCCTTTGCCTTGCATAACTTCAAGAGCAAAGTCTGGTACTCATTTACAGCTGGGTAGACTGCAGCATGAAAGGACATACCTTCAGAAAACAAATCAAATAATGTAAGGGGACATGCCTTCGATTAGAACCCACAGAGGGAGGGAAGAGTTGGGATACCAAAGTGAACCCTGCGAACAGCGGCAGAACTGGAACCTCAGGGGGCAGAACTTGAACCTCAGGGGGCAGAGCTGAAACCTCAGGGGGTAGAACTTGAACCTCAGGGGGGAGAACTGGAACCTCAGGGGCAGAACTGGAACCTCAGGGGACAGAACTGGAACCTCAGGGGGCAGAACTTGAACCTCAGGGGGGCAGAACTGTAACCTCAGGGGGCAGAACTTAAAATGACAGCCCAAAATAGACATTGGTTCATTACCCTTTAGTTCCTCCTGGACCACATTTCGTCATCCTCATCATGTTACCTTTCGCTCCCTATGGAGCATGGAGCCACCACTACAGCTGGTCCCCTTGTAGGAACCTGCACACCGCAGTCACGTGCTCTTGTATCAGCAGTTTCTGTATCAATTTGTATTACATGATGGGATCATCAGCCCCAAGCACTTAGTAAATATACGCCAAGCTCCATTGTCCTCTTCAGTCCTTTAAAAGTCTGGCCATGCCTTCTCCATCCACTTCATGTATATGTCTAATTTCCTTGTCCGTGTACCGTTTGATCTACCTCTGTTTCTCTTACTCTTGGGATTCCAGAACAATGTCTTCCTTGTAATGCTATCAGTGGTTTTCTCAATGTTTATCCAGTCCAACGTCAGCGACTTTCACATCTTGCTATACCGGTATTTGTCTGGTTCCTTTCATCCGCTCCACATTATAGATATCGGTGGGGAACAACAAACGAGGTAGCGACAAGAAGTGATGATGTTGTGGAAGTGCAGAAAAAAGTATTATTGCTTCATAAAAGAGTAATATTAAGACATATATTTGTACTATGGTATCAGTGTGTATAAGAATGTTTCCGTCATTTGCTTAAAAGAAAAAGCTTATAATACCATGATTGAAGTACCAATGGTAAAAGGTACAGTATTTGTTCCAAGAGCTTTATAAGCTCTAATAATCTCCTTAACAGGAAAGACAAAAAGGAGGGGCTTTATTACTTTTTTGTTGATGTAGCTTATAGGTAGCATAACCAGATTTGTTTGTATTTTATGCTGTTTGTTTCAAGGCAATATTTACACTTTCAGCTTTTAATGGGTTTTCTTTTTTAAATCACAGTTTATTTTGTAGTGAGTGAGATTGTAACACCAACTTTTACGCACTTTTTTGTCGAGCGCTACTAATTTCGTGAAAGGATAATAAAAAATAAAAAAAAACCAAAGTACAGTAGAACTCCATTTATCCGAACCCCAATTATCCGAACATCCAATTATCCGAACACTTTTTCCAGAAAAAAAAAAAAAAAATCAGATGCCACAGTCACGTTAGACTAAAATTCTGAATCTTTTGATGCGGTAAGCTTCAAATGTATGCGAACAATTTGTAGAGAATGGGATGGGCTAATGGTCGGTCACTTACGTACAGGAAGTCAGTTAGATCATAAAGTCAGTTAATATCTGGTTTACCAATCCAATGTACGTGTGCGTTCTAGGCAGAACACTGGCTAAACAGACAGTTCAACTTAAAATAATTGTGTCTGCTACTACAGCAGAATAATTTTGGTGTACAAGTATTTCTCTGTGCGATATGGCATCTTCCAGTAGGCCTAAAACATATAAAAGGAACCGCAATCTTTTGTCAATTGAAACGAAAACAGAAATTATCAAGAGACTAGGACAAGGTGAAACTGTGTCTTCACTTGCGAGGGTTTTCAATGTTGGGAAAGCTACCGTCTCTGACATCAAAAGTAACAAGGATAAAATTATGAGTTTTGCATCGAAATTTGATAGTGAAAATAGGTCGAAGAAACGTAAAACCATGAGAAATGCGAAAGATGTGAAATTGGAAGAGGCTTTGTATATATGGTTTGTGCAAAGAAGAAGCAAAGGGGAACCTATCTCTGGTTCTCTGTTGTGTGAAAAGGCACTTCAGTTCAACAATCAACTTGACGGTCCTCCTGACTTTAAGGCTAGCCAGGGATGGTTAAGAAACTTTAAATCTCGTCATGGCATACGAGAATTGGAGATTCAAGGGGAATCTTTATCTAGCGATGCAACTGCCGCTAAAAATTTTAAAGAAACATTCTTGGCTTTTTTGGAAGAAGAAGGTTATTCACTCGATGATGTGTATAATGCCGATGAGACTGGCTTATACTGGAAATCATTGCCTCAAAAATCACTTGCATCTCAGCGCGAAGCAGCTGCCCCTGGGTGTAAGGTGCAAAGAGAGAGTAACAATTTTGGTAGCCGCGAATGCCAGTGGAAGTCATCGTTTACCGGTGCTAATGATCGGCAAAGCCAAAAAACCACGTTGTTTTAAAGAATGTGACATGTCTCCCATTGTGTTACAAAGCACAGAAGAGTGCTTGGATAAATAGTGAAATATTTCTTGATTGGTATACAAATCAGTTCATCCCAAATGTGAAGAGGTTGAGAGAACAAGAAAAGAAAACTGGAAAAGTAATTCTTCTACTGGACAATGCACCATCTCATCCAGAGACGGATACATTGAATGCAGTTGATGCAAATTTTAAAGTAATTTTAATGCCTCCCACTGTAACAGCACTGATTCAACCAATGGATCAGGGTGTTATAGCAAAGCTTAAAAAGATGTACAAGAAGGAAGTCCTGCGTCGTTTATTGTTGGCTGAAGATGAAGAAAGTGTGGTGGCGTTTTTTCCAAAAAGCTTAATCTCAAAGACTGCTGCTATATGTTAGCTGATGCTTGGACCACCCTGTCACAAGATAATCTCAACAAGGCTTGGAGTAGATTGCTTGGGAAAAAAGGAGGAAATGAAACTACTGCAGTGGACACAAATGATGATTGTATAAATGAAGTTGTGGAACTGTTTCAAGCAATGCCCGGATTTTCGGACTGTGACAAAGATGATGCACACATGTGGCTAGAAGATGATAATGATTCTGGTTTTCAGTTTTTGAATGACGAAGAAATTTTGTCTTTTGTGCAAGAAGAAAACCAAATACATGTAGTGACCGATGATGAAGACTCCTCAGAAGTACATGATGTACTTGTAGATTATGAAGAAAAACCAAAACGTCGACCAAGTCCTGAAGAGGCCTTTATAGCACTAGAAACAGCGATGGCTTGGTACAAGCAAGAAGATGACAGCTGTCCTACACAGCTTCTGCTGTTGAAGAGAATGCGGGACTTAGCAGCCAAAAGGAGACTATCCAGTTTGGTGCAAAAGAGGATTCCTCATTATTTTAAATAGTGGGCTACATCTGTGCAAGTACATATATACGTAAGTTGCGCCTGGTTTTGAATCGTTTGTAATGTTATTTTGAAAACATTTCTCTTTCTTAACAAAAATAATTAATACAAGTAGTACATGCACTGCAGTGTAATAAAAGATTTTGGTGATACAGTGATCTAATACAGTGTGGGTATTATTATTACAGTACAAGTAAATATGTTTTATAGTGTATTTTCCTTGTGATGGTTAATTATTTTTAGAAATATGTGTACATGTACTCGATACATTATGTAATCCAATTATCCGAACATTTGATTATCCGAACGATGCTCGGTCCCATGGGGTTCGGATAAATGGAGTTCTACTGTATTTGTTTTATATAACACCAACGCCGCGCAAGTTGCACACCGTGCGTTGCGCACTTTTTTTTCTGGCGCGAGTTACTATTTTGAGTGTGACTGACCGACGTAACATACATCGGTAATTATGTTAGTTGGGATGGGATATATGCATGCGCTCGAATACACTATTAATTTCTTTCTTTCCATTGTGAGGCGGGGGTCCCCAAGATAGATCAGTGAATAAAGCCGTACGACTGTAAATCCGTTACTGATTTCTTTGACGCCATTTTTTGTCACTATCTGTCTCGTTGGATAACGTTGATACAAAGTAAATTTAGCTAAGATGTCCATTCTTCCCCCCCCCCCCCCCCCTTCCATATTTCCAGTGTCGACAACGATCAGCAAATATTAACCCCTTGCAGTTTCGAATGGGAAAATCATTGTTCTTTTATCGCATTTTCTAAATACAGTTCACGGAGATAGAATAAAATATATACACACAAGCACGAACACTCACACATACACAAATGAAGCGATTTTTCCAGCGAAGCAAGAAAATGTTTCTCTTCCCCCCCCCCCCCCCTCCCCCCCCCCCTCCCCCCCCTTTTCCCAAGCTGCTAAATGGTGAAAATTATCTCAAGGAACTTGTGATGTCCGACAAGTGACCACTGGCTGGGTAATTAATTGAGACGGCCCTTCATCCACAGTTCAGGAAGGATGCTGATAATGAATGCCACACAGTGCTCCCTCTAGCGGTCTCGGTAAAGGGAGCTTATCGGAAAGTGTAAGCAGCACAGAAATTTCGTTGCAATATCAGAAGGGCGTGAAGGTGATATCTGGGTTGGAATGTCAGAAGCTGCGTGAAGGTGATACATTAAGTTGGTTGGACTGTCAGAAACACTGTGGGGCCGCACACTTTCTTCGGGTATACTTGTATTTTGAAAAGTGGAAAATTAGAACAGACTGTAATAACAGGCAATGTTGATGGAAAACATTAGATCATAGTGATAACAGGCGATATGTATGGAAAACATTAGATCATACTGTGATATCAAGCGATATTGATGGAAAATATTAAATTAGACACTAATAACAGGCAATATTGATGGTAAATATTAGAACATAATGTGACCACAGGCGATGTTGATAGAAAACATTAGAACAGGTGTAATAACGTCCCATGTTATCTTGAGTTAGGAAAGGTTAGGCAGCGAGAAAGCGATCTGTCATCCCAGCTCAAGAAACTAGGCCTACTACAGTGATGTCTCTGATACTTCATTCCACTACGGCAGTATCTGCTATGGGACTACCTTTGCCTTTTTATAATCATTATTCACTATCATCATTTCCTTTTTCGCTGTGTGTGGAACATGGATCTGTCTCTGCACCTCCTTCCCTTCTGGAAGTCTGCACCAAAGCGTTCGTGTGGTCTTGCTGCTGTAGTTCATGTATAATAGATAATTATAATAGATAATAGATAATTATACTTTAAACTGTTTTATTGCTACATTCAATTCCCTCTTTTTTCTTTATCTATCTGTCTACTTCTTCTTCGTTCGCTCTCAGACTTCTACATTAATGACTCTAATAAAGAGCTCAAAGTTCATGGCATCTCCAAACAGTTTATCGTTGAGAGAAGTGGGTTGTTGTCATATGCCACTCCGTTCACTCCTGTATCTATCTATCTATCTATCTATCTATCTATCTATCTATCTATCTATCTATCTATCTATCTATCTATCTATCTATCTATCTATCTATCTATCTCTTTCTTATCCCAATGTTTCTTACACTTCCTGGTTGTCTTAGTAAGTATCGTTGTAGCCACTTGTCGTACTGTGTTCTTACCTAAGCTATTAAGTACCAAGCTTCATTTATTCACTGGGACCTCAAGACGCAACAATAGAGACCGCAGTCAGCGACTCATAGCTTGACTGCCTGCGTCAGGACCAGCGAACCAGAGCTGGTCAAGACCGTGCTCCACCTCCACGTGGTGGTCCTGGAAACAGTCTGCAGCTGTGCAGGCTGGCTGAGCGAGTACGGATCGCAATGGGAAGGCAAACCCGGTCCTAAAAAATGCCGTGCAGAAGTCGGATGTGTCGACCGAAAGGTGCAGATATCACAGCTACGTTGGAAACAGACACAACGCAACCACCGTCCTTTTCAGGGCGAACGAGGAAGAAGAAGAAGAAGAAGATTTATTCACTGCCATTCAGCTCCCCACGGAGTAGAGGCACTCAACAAATTAAAACCTCATCCTACTGTCCTGTGTCGTATGCTCAAGGCCTTTCTTTGTCTTATTTATTCTCTTCATTTCTGTTTACAGCTCTCTTCGTATTTTTGTTTTTTAAATCTCTATCTGCCTCTATTAACCTGGATATTCCAGAACAAGGACTGTCTTGTAATGCTATCAACAGTGTGTGTCCTATCCAAAGGTTACGTCTTAAAATTATGTCAGGTCGATCACTTCCACGTGTTATTTGAGGGCAGGGAAGATCTGATTTAGAATCGTTTCTCATCTTTAAAGCCCCCAAAAGCACCTTTACAGGAAAGCAACAAAACTGTCTTTGGAAATAAAAGACAGTCTATGTGGGATATTTATTTCTGCTCGCCGGAACACGCCTGCGTTTGTCCACAGTATTAAAACAAACGCAGGCCTTGTGGCTCGCTAACGATCGGCGTAACCAGGTACGTACCACGAAATTAAAACTTGCAACACATGTTACATTTTGACGCAACAGCAAATACGACCAATGCCTGACACTTTCTTGAGACGACTAAAACAAATGGCCCTGCCATTATCGTCAAGTCTCTCCGGGGATGCCAGCGTTTCGTTTTGCAAACCGCTCTAGCCCCTGTTTTCTACTACACGATGATCAAGATTAGACCTCGGACGTGACGCTAGAGTATAAGCCAGATCTCTTTGCATAGGCGTCTCCTCGGGGAAAAACTTGCGCGTAAATTAAAAACGGGGAAGGAACTAACTAAGGAGCAGCTACACTTGGAACATAGACAAGAAAATTCACCACTGTTTTTTTCTGTCGGGGGAGAGGGGGGGGGGGGGGGGGGGGGGGGGGGGGGGGGGAAGAGAAAATCTTCAGTGTACTTCCCATCACCATTATTCTTCACCGACACATAGAGCCATCCCAAGTCTTCCTGTCCTGTGCCATCTCCTCGAGGTCTTCTCATTTCCTCTTGATCCTTGTTATGTCTTACACCCGTTGAGAACATGACCGTGATACAATAATTATTTACGTTCGCGTTTTCGTTAAAAGGAATTACAACTATATTTCTTGATGTGTGTGTGTGTGTGTGTGTTTGTTCTTTATGTGTTGTATAAGTATGTGTGTGTATAGATAGATAGACAGATATATAGACAGAGAGATAGATAGATAGATAGATAGATAGATAGATAGATAGATAGATAGATAGATAGATAGATAGATAGATAGATAGATAGATAGATAGATAGATAGATAGATAGATAGATAGATAGATAGATAGATAGATAGATAGATAGATATTTTCACATCCTTTTTATACACGCATTAAACACGCTGTGTTGTCAAGCCCCCACCTACGCAGTATTTAATTAAAGTGATTTTGTGCCATTACGTTTACACTACGAAATCCGCCGCTGATTACAGTCCAGGGCACGCTACCACTTCTCTCTATGGAACCTATGGGAGTCATCCAGAGTGTGTTCTTGTGTGACCGAGTCTGGCAGCGGGGACCGGAGAAAGAAAGACATCTTCAGTTGTTGAAACTCGAGACAAGCGGGAGACTAGCAGACAAATAACGTGCCGCTGCCTTGGCTCGTAGAATGTCTTCGTACCATAACACCGCTGTTTTAATGGAATCGTTTCTTCGTCCCCCGTGAGAGCTGCTTACCAGACGACCCTTTCTCTGTCTCTCTACCTCCTTCATCTTAATTTTTATCTATCTTTTTTTTTTCTGCGCAGGTTTCATGTTTCTTCTGTGTTCCAGTAGGGAGAGTCATATGTTCCAAATATTCCCACCCCACCTCACTCCAACCCGGTTGCTTCTCACATCAAGAGAAAAGTCGAGATGCCTTCGGGAAGTGGAACACATGTGGACTTTGTTGATGACAATCTGGTCTGAGATATCGTCCCGTGGTTTCCGGTGTTTGTTCTGGATACAGTCCCCTATTTGCTCTGTTTTTACCCGTTGTTGGGAGATCGTTTTCCCCCTCAATTCTGTTAATCAAATGGTACAGAATTTCTTTAGAATCTCCACTATCACAATTTTTGTGAGTGACAATATCGTTCACTTTGTTGTCTCATCTTCGTTAATCAATAAATTCAGTTAAAACTGTTTTATCTCCTCTAATATTAACCGAATGAAGGTACAATCAAACATATAAATCGATATATGTTTTTCTAAGAAGGCCCTTAAAATCAGAGTTTTAATTTATTTCACAGTTAAATAGGAAATAGCATGTAGTGATATTAACATATATATCATATTCTATTTATCGCATCAACAAAGCTGTCTTAACTGGCTTAAGTTGACGAGTAATTATCTGCATTTCTCTTACAATACTGGCCTTTAAATTATTGTCTCATTATAAAATAGAGCAGTGTTTCTTAACACTTTTGTGTGACATGGACCCCTTAGATTGTTTGACGAAGGCTTTGAGCCCCTTTGATTGTCCAATAACGGCTACGAACCCCTTCTTGGAAAAAAAAAATATGTACATAAAACTATCATTTAAAATGTTACATTTTAAATTTTAGCTTATATATACGGGCCCCTTCAAATCCACTTACCGACTCCCAAGGTTAAAAGAACCCAGACACTTATTAATTGTATGCCTGATGGACAGCATATTAGTCTCAATTTACGACATACCTGAGGAAGCAGTAGTCTATTCTTTATGCCCCCCCCCCCCTTCCTCGGAACAACATTACTACAAAGTAATAATAATAGTATAATAACAAATATAAGAAAAGATAACCAACCTTCATTGGACATGTGGTGAGAGAGGGGAAGTTGAAACATCACGACCACCTTATAAAAAACAGAGGGAAAATAGAAGCACGGGAATACAGAGAGAAAAAAATAACGAACAGTTTGACACATTTACAATTCGCAATCAAGGCCCTCAAATTCTGGAAGCCTCTGGCATTTTTTTTTTTTTAGTAGTAGTGGTCTGTAGAAAAGTTAAATATCGATTAAATCCTAGACTGCGCTGTTCCCGGATTGGTGTGCGATTATCAATGGACGCAAACGACATCCCATATATTGGAATTATAGGGTACGGCAGTGAGACATTCTATCGACCAGGCACTACCGCGTGACGGAACCAACTCGATTTGGATGTTTGTCCAGTGTTTAGGATATCGGTGACATCCATCCGCAAGAGTATCCCCCTCGTCCTAGATCGTCAACTGTTGCTGTCGCCGCTTCTATTGCCGCGGCTGCCGTTTTCTGGCGTCGCAGTTTTAGGGTATTGATCCAAACTGGCTTCTCTCCATCTCTTTCTCGTCTTAGTGAAGATACAGTTTCATTTATCGTTTAAATCTTTCACGATGCATTTCATGGGATTTGTCCATATGTATCGGTAGGTATCATATTGACTATTCGTTTGTTTTAAGGTCCAAGCTGTTGACATTAGTGGACAATATGTGACATTTGTGAGTCTAAATGACATTGTCTTCACAATGTATGACTAAACAGTTTCTTCCTGTGATGTGTGTTTGCGGCGTGGGTAGATTAGAACACTTAATGCTACCATTGACGGACGGATAAAGGACACTTGCGCGATGGTTGATCAGGCATGATTGGATTAGCGTTTAGATCGCTTCCCTCTCGCGGCACTGTTACCAGGTTCTGGGATCGAAACCTGGGAGCTTCACGCTCCAGCCTACCTAGCGGTAAATGGGTATCTGACTCTGCTCTGGAGTTTGGGAAGGCAAGGGCAACGAGGACGGGAACTGGTCACCCAAGTCACACAACAAATTGGTGTCTAGTATGGTCGAAGTCTCTAACACCACTCTCCTACGGCATTATCTACTATGAGACTACATTTACCTTTTTTGATCGGGCATCATCATCATGTGACGTATTCTTTCCAGAACGTTGTCTCCATTACAGCTGCTCTGAACGCATCACGATTCTGGGCAAGTCGGCCTGCATCAGCCAAAGACAAGTTCAGACTCTCTGTGATGTCCTGGGTCCAAAGTCGTCTAGGTCGACCCCTTCCCCTTTTTTCCAGGGACCATGCCTTCCATCACTGTTTTTTTCCAGACTATTATGTCTTTTTATATGACCGAAAAATTTCAGCTTCCTTATTGCGATGGTATTTAGGAGCCAATGTTGATCGGGCATACATAGAGGAAAACGACATATAAGGCATTTCGACAGGCACTATTAACAATGCACTCTCAGGAAGTGTAAAAGAGGGGAATTCTCAATAACTCTCAAATAAACTAACACATATGAGTGGCGGTTAGCACTCTTGGAGGTAACCAAGACGATATAGAGATTAAACGAACTTTGACATGCTATGAATGGCCCTATGTAAATGGAAGTGAAATAAACATTTCTTAATGAATTCGGACACATCATATTTGGTAATGATGAATGGTGTATTATGTAATTATATTCTCAAGAAAACAACATTCGAGTACATCAAGACAAGACTGCTCGTAGTATGACTTTATGAATTTGGACACATCATATTTATCAATGCCCCGTCTAGTTCCTGTGGGTCTCTGTGGGTCTCTCAAGAGGTTAAGAAAGAATAAGAAGACTACATCCTCAGGCCTGTGGAACAAAGCGTCTAATTTGAGGTTGTGGGTGGGGCTGGCAACCTCATCGTGTCAAACAAATTGCTTCAGAAACAACTGCTCCTAGAGCACGTGATTGCTTTGTGCAGACTTTCAGCTAAGGACTACCTGCAGTGGTGGTTCTATACTGTACAAAGAGCGAAAAGGAAAATGATAATATCCGACTCTCGATCTACCTGGTTTTTAAAAACAAAAAGGTGCGGGAGGGGCTGTTATGAAGGCATTAAGCAAGCAAATGACAATTGATAACTTCGGATATTTTACAGAAACAACTACGGGAAAGTTGTTCATCACTGCCATTTAGATCCACGGGAGCTTAAGTCCTTAACAAGTGTATGCCAAGTCCTTAACAAGTGTATGCCAAGTCCTTAACAAGTGTATGCCAAGTCCTTAACAAGTGTATGCCAAGTCCTTAACAAGTGTATGCCAAGTCCTTAACAAGTGTATGCCAAGTCCTTAACAAGTGTATGCCAAGTCCTTAACAAGTGTATGCCAAGTCCTTAACAAGTGTATGCCAAGTCCTTAACAAGTGTATACCAAGTCCTTAACAAGTGTATGCCAAGTCCTTAACAAGTGTATGCCAAGTCCTTAACACGTGTATGCCAAGTCCTTAACAAGTGTATGCCAAGTCCTTAACAAGTGTATGCCAAGTCCTTCCTGTCACGTGCTATCAGTTCTTTCATAAGGTCTTTTCAAGTCTTCCTCCTTTTCATTTCCGTCACCAGTTCTTGTCTCCGTGTGTTGTTTGTTCTACCTCTACTTCTCTTACATGGGGGTTCCAGAAAAATGGCTGCCTGGTCATGTTATCCACAGGTTTCCTCAACGTGTGTCATATCCATCACCAGCGACTTCTTCTAATCTATTGTTCCACTGGCACGTGTCTGAGTCTTGACATTAGTTCCACATCTATTGTTCCACTGGCACGTGTCTGATTCTTGACATTAGTTTCACATCTATTGTTCCACTGGCGCGTGTCTGAGTCTTGACATTAGTTCCACATCTATTGTTCCACTGGCACGTGTCTGATTCTTGACATTAGTTTCACATCTATTGTTCCACTGGCACGTTTCTGATTCTTGACATTAGTTTCACATCTATTGTTCCACTGGCACGTGTCTGATTCTTGACATTAGTTTCACATCTATTGTTCCACTGGCACGTGTCTGATTCTTGACATTAGTTTCACATATATTGTTCCAGTGGCACGTTTCTGATTCTTGACATTAGTTCCACATCTATTGTTCCACTGGCACGTGTCTGATTCTTGACATTAGTTTCACATCTATTGTTCCACTGTCACGTGTCTGATTCTTGACATTAGTTTCACATCTATTGTTCCACTGGCACGTTTCTGATTCTTGACATTAGTTCCACATCTATTGTTCCACTGGCACGTGTCTGATTCTTGACATTAGTTTCACATCTATTGTTCCACTGGCACGTGTCTGATTCTTGACATTAGTTTCACATCTATTGTTCCACTGGCACGTGTCTGATTCTTGACATTAGTTTCACATCTATTGTTCCACTGGCGCGTGTCTGATTCTTGACATTAGTTTCACATCTATTGTTCCACTGGCACGTGTCTGATTCTTGACATTAGTTTCACATCTATTGTTCCACTGGCACGTGTCTGATTCTTGACATTAGTTTCACATCTATTGTTCCACTGGCACGTGTCTGATTCTTGACATTAGTTTCACATCTATTGTTCCACTGGCGCGTGTCTGATTCTTGACATTAGTTTCACATCTATTGTTCCACTGGCACGTGTCTTAGTCTTGTCATTAGTTTCACATCTATTGTTCCACTGGCACGTGTCTGAGTCTTGACATTAGTTTCACATCTATTGTTCCACTGGCACGTGTCTGATTCTTGACATTAGTTTCACATCTATTGTTCCACTGGCGCGTGTCTGATTCTTGACATTAGTTTCACATCTATTGTTCCACTGGCACGTGTCTGAGTCTTGTCATTAGTTCCACATCTATTGTTCCACTGGCACGTGTCTGAGTCTTGACATTAGTTTCACATCTATTGTTCCACTGGCGCGTGTCTGATTCTTGACATTAGTTTCACATCTATTGTTCCACTGGCACGTGTCTGAGTCTTGTCATTAGTTCCACATCTATTGTTCCACTGGCACGTGTCTGAGTCTTGACATTAGTTTCACGTCTATTGTTCCACTGGCGCGTGTCTGATTCTTGACATTAGTTTCACATCTATTGTTCCACTGGCACGTGTCTGAGTCTTGTCATTAGTTCCACATCTATTGTTCCACTGGCACGTGTCTGAGTCTTGACATTAGTTTCACATCTATTGTTCCACTGGCACGTGTCTGATTCTTGACATTAGTTTCACATCTATTGTTCCACTGGCACGTGTCTGAGTCTTGACATTAGTTTCACATCTATTGTTCCACTGGCACGTGTCTGAGTCTTGACATTAGTTTCACATCTATTGTTCCACTGGCACGTGTCTGATTCTTGACATTAGTTTCACATCTATTGTTCCACTGTCACGTGTCTGATTCTTGATATTAGTTTCACATCTATTGTTCCACTGGCACGTTTCTGATTCTTGACATTAGTTCCACATCTATTGTTCCACTGGCACGTGTCTGATTCTTGACATTAGTTTCACATCTATTGTTCCACTGGCACGTGTCTGATTCTTGACATTAGTTTCACATCTATTGTTCCACTGGCACGTGTCTGATTCTTGACATTAGTTTCAAATCTATTGTTCCACTGGCACGTGTCTGATTCTTGACATTAGTTTCACATCTATTGTTCCACTGGCACGTGTCTGATTCTTGACATTAGTTTCACATCTATTGTTCCACTGGCACGTGTCTGATTCTTGACATTAGTTTCACATCTATTGTTCCACTGGCACGTGTCTGATTCTTGACATTAGTTTCACATCTATTGTTCCACTGGCGCGTGTCTGATTCTTGACATTAGTTTCACATCTATTGTTCCACTGGCACGTGTCTTAGTCTTGTCATTCGTTCCACATCTATTGTTTCACTGGCACGTGTCTGAGTCTTGACATTAGTTTCACATCTATTGTTCCACTGGCATGTGTCTGATTCTTGACATTAGTTTCACATCTATTGTTCCACTGGCGCGTGTCTGATTCTTGACATTAGTTTCACATCTATTGTTCCACTGGCACGTGTCTGAGTCTTGACATTAGTTCCACATCTATTGTTCCACTGGCACGTGTCTGAGTCTTGTCATTAGTTCCACATCTATTGTTCCACTGGCACGTGTCTGATTCTTGACATTAGTTTCACATCTATTGTTCCACTGGCACGTGTCTGATTCTTGACATTAGTTTCACATCTATTGTTCCACTGGCACGTGTCTGATTCTTGTCATTAGTTCCACATCTATTGTTCCACTGGCACGTGTCTGAGTCTTGACATTAGTTTCACATCTATTGTTCCACTGGCGCGTGTCTGATTCTTGACATTAGTTTCACATCTATTGTTCCACTGGCGCGTGTCTGATTCTTGACATTAGTTTCACATCTATTGTTCCACTGGCACGTGTCTGAGTCTTGTCATTAGTTCCACATCTATTGTTCCACTGGCACGTGTCTGAGTCTTGACATTAGTTTCACATCTATTGTTCCACTAGCACGTGTCTGATTCTTGACATTAGTTTCACATCTATTGTTCCACTGGCACGTGTCTGAGTCTTGACATTAGTTTCACATTGAGACCTTTTACCATTTCAATTTTATGTCCCTGATCAAGCCAATGCGGGCAAGAAAAGTTCTGTTGCATGACCGACATACAAGGCCCGAAGACAATACAGGCTGCACATCCACGCTTGACTTTAGGGCTGCACGTTTTTTCTGGGCTTCCCTCACACGATTGACCTCGCTGACTGCAACACCCGTTTTGATAACGCCTCTCCGGGCTGTGCAATCCTGTGCCAGATGCTCCCAGGTGGTTATATTAATCTGGCAGCTCTTCAGTGACTCCCTCAAGCTGTCTTTGTAGCACTTCTTTGGTCGTCCTCTAGTATGCTTTCCCTCCCTCAACTCGCCATACAGTAGCCTCTTTGGGAGGCGTTCATTTGGCATACGAACCAGATGTCCGGTCCATCGTAACTGCGCTTTCTGAATCAGTGTATAGACACTGGGCATATTTTCTCTTTATAAAACCTCGGTATCTTGGATCTTATCCTGCCATCGAATGTGTAGCACGCGACGCAGGCAGGTTGTATGGAAGTGATTTAATTTTTGAGCATGTCTAGCGTAAGCGGTCCAACTCTCACTGGCATAGAGGAGGGTGGGGAGGACGACGGCACGATACATCTTCAGTTTGGCCTTGACGCTAATACCTCTACGTTCCCACACTGAGGATCGCAGTCTTCCAAACGCAATACTGGCCTTTGCTATTCTGTTAGCCACCTCGTCGTCAATGTTGGCTAGTCTTGAGAGCGTGCTTCCCAGGTACGTGAACTTATCCACAGCCACCAGTCTCTGTTCTCCCACTGTAATCGTTGGTTCCTTGTGCGGTTTACCTGGGGCTGGTTGGTACCTCTGGTGGGGGGGGGGGGGGCGGGGGGGGAGATGTGCCTCCGATGGAGGTAGCTCTCCCATCATTTGTCCCCATCTGTCACTCAGCTCTCACCTGTGGCTCCAAGTAGCTGTAGCATGCACAGCGGCCACACCCAGGTGCACCGCTTCGACTGGCGGGCTAAACCAGGTGAGGGTAGCCGGAGGTTCTCCTTCTGTGAACACGGGTCTGTCTACCCAAACATGTGAAGACTGGTCCTGGCGGATTGGGCGGAAGAGACCACTAGTGAGTCCAACGGCTAAAAAAGGCGATACCAGCAGGCCTTGCAGAAGGCTAAGAGCATGGCGAGACACTGAAGAAGCCTTGGTCATCTGCTGCATCCAGACTCTTCATTAGTCTTCTTGACATTGTCCTGCCACTAGACCATGTCGGGCATGGACGAGAGAGTGAGGCTGACTAGGCGCAAATCTCCCTCAATTTAATCCAATTCACGCGCGTCACGACATCATCTCAACACTTATCTACGTAATTAGCATAAAACTACATGCATCAATCAATATCCTTTAGCTCCCCAATGAGCATAGGCCTTCAACAAACACACGCCATGTCCTCCTGTCACGTGTCAACATAGGCCTTCAACAAACACACGCCATGTCCTCCTGTCACGTGTCAACATAGGCCTTCAACAAACACACGCCATGTCCTCCTGTCACGTGTCAACATAGGCCTTCAACAAACACACGCCATGTCCTCCTGTCACGTGTCAACATAGGCCTTCAACAAACACACGCCATGTTTTCCTGTCACGTGACATCATCTCAAGCTCTTTTCACGTCTTCCTATCAATTTTACTTCTGTCTCCAGTTCTCTTCTCTATGTGTGTGTGTTTTTTTTTTTTTTTTTTTTTTTTGTCTGCCTCTGTCTCTCTTTCCCTGTGGATTCCAGAACAATCTCTGCCTTGTAATGTTATCAACCGGTTTCCTTAATATGTGTCCATCGCCAGCCCTTGTTCTCATCTCTTGTTCCACTGGCACTTGTCTGGTTCTTGTAATCAGTTCCACATTGGTGACCTTGCCATACCACTTCAATCTTTCTATTCTACGCAAGTACCCATTTATGAATGTCTGTAGCTTTCTGGTTGTTGTTCTTGTTGTTCTCCACATTTGACAGTCATACAATAGGACTGACTTGACATTTGAGAAGAAGATTCTTTTCTGTATGTTTTTTTTTTACTACATGCATACCAGTTACTTAAAGTTAATGTGTTCATATTAGTACACAAAGTAAGATATCTTAACAATCTGCTTCATTCTAATCCAGTGTTGGAGCACTAGAGATCTAATGCAAGAAGATAGCTTTCATAACGTTTCCATTCTGGTTTTCAGTGTCCAGTTGACAGAGTGGCTAGAACGCTGGTCTCTCGTGGCAATTTGCCGCAATTGCCGGGCTCGATTCACGGCATCGACACGCTTCAGTCTACCCAGCTGTAAATGAGTACATGACTTTGCGCTTGAGTTAGTGAAGGAAAATGCAGCGCGGAAAGGAACTGGTGACCCCATCTCTTGATGCTAGACCTAGTATATATCGAAGTCTCTAATACTTCACTACCCTACGGCAGTATCTGCTATGGGACTACCTTTTAACCATTCTGGTTTATATATTCAAAAGCGATTTTTAATATTTTGCACTGATAGACCAGTTTGGTCTTGTCACCGTTGCAATGATATTTTCAAAGATTTCTACTTTTTATGCTAGTCCTCGTAAAGTTATTTACAGTTTCTAATACTTGTCCTCGTAAAGACATTTACTGTTGCTAAAACTTATCCTCGTAATGATATTTACTGTTTCTAATACTTGTCTTCATAGTAGATATTTAAAGTTTCTGATACTTGTCCTGATAAAGATATTAACGTGTTTTTGCTACTTGTCCTCGTAAAGATATTAACGTGTTTTTGCTACTTGTCCTCGTAAAGCTATTTTTTTCTGGTACATGTCCTCGTAAAGATACTAACGTGTTTTTGCTACCTGTCCTCGTAATGATATTTACTATTTCTTGTACATGTCCTCGCAAAGATATTTACGGGTTTTTAATGCTTGTCCTTGTAAAGATATTTATTGTTTTGATATTTGTCCTAATAGAAGATATTTACAGTTTCTGGTACCTGTCCTCATAAAAATATTAACTTGTATTTTGGTACTTATCTTCGTAAACATGTTTACTGTTGTTAGTACTTGACCTCGTAAAGATATTTACTGTTTCTGGCGCTTTTTTTTTCGTATAGATATTTACTGTTTCTGGCACTTGTCCTCATAGAAGGTATTTAAAGTTTCTGGTACATCTCTCCGTAAAGATTATTAACTTATGTATGATACTTGTCCTCGTACAGCTTATGGTAACTGTCATTGTAAAGCTGTTTACCCGTTTACACTACTCATCTTTGCAAAGACATTTACTTTTCCACCTTATCTAAGCATTAATTTTCATTTCTACCATCCCCTTCCACACACACAAACACATACAGATACACACCACCAATTCTACAACAGCGCCAGTGGTATGGCTAACGTGCTACAAGTGTTTTCTTCCAAGTTTAAAATAAGCCTCGTCTTCTGTCTGCGACACTGTGTTATTTCCAGGTTAATCTGTAGACACCTACCTCTTGCTTCGACTTCGTACGTGCGCTGTGGACGCGCACACAAGTTCTAAATTTGGCATTTGTGTTCTTTCAGCCGTCCCAACGCCACCCTTTCCGAGCCGTGCCGCCAGTTGCTGTGACGGAAAGCGCAAATGTCAGCCAGTTGTCGACAATGAAACCGTTGGAGGTAAGTGGGCATCTTTACACTTTTCGTTTGCTAAGACAATTATTTATTTCAAGATTTAACCACATCTGTAGTCTTTAAACTTCCATACATAATTTAGTCGCCAAGAAATTTGACCAAATAACTTTTACTCGTGCCCGCTCTCTTCCCTTCGTGATGTCGGATGGGTGTGTGACTCTCAGGTATGGCCAGAGACCGGTCGTTCAGATCCAGACTGGGGACGAGAGTTCCCTCGCCAGTTGAAGCTTGCGGAGATATTAGAAAATTGTATTATGACCTGTTGAGTAGCATACAGTTCGGCATAATTTTATGTTTAATTTAATTGTCACATAATGTAACTGTGATCTTTTGTGAGTTAGTCACCCTGTGTGTTCATCCTTTGAGTCGCGTAGAAAAAGTTTTCCCCAACTTTTGTTGACACTAAGACGGAGGCATTGGATGCCAGAACTCGCATGCAAGCAGCGCTGCTATTTTTAGCTAGCACCTTCTGTTCAGTAGCTGTAGCATGCACGCACGCGAGATGGGTGAGGCGCGAGCTAGGCAGATAAAGGGAAGTAAGAGCTAGAGCGACTGATAATAAACTTAAGAGGGAAAAGGGCTCGGCACACACAGCAGTTCATATGTGGTAATTGAAAGCAGTTATGTACTCAAATCTCGACCAGGCCAAGTAGATTCTGTTTATCAGATGAAAATTATACACGGAGTATCAAAACTGTAGTTTAATTATTAAGAACAATAACAAAACTTCACAGATAAATACATTTGTTAGTAACTAAGTTTCTGCCCACACCTTTAATTCCAGAACAAAAAGGCTTTTGCTTTAATACTGAACAGTTAGTTCGTTTTACTCCTTTCACATGTTTACATTTTTTATTGCCTCATAAACTAAAGCACTGCCCGTGACCTAAACATATGAGAAAGACAACACATTTTTGTGTTGCCACTATTCCTCAACTTAAAACAAAATCAAGAAAGTAAATTTATCAAATAAAGAATTTAAAAGAGAATGTGAAGTCAATCAGTCAGTATTGCCCTGCTACCTGTTATTTAGTCAATCAGTCAGTATTGCCCTGCTACCTGTTATTTATTCATTCATAAACCTTAAGCTCCATGTGGAGCACATGACTTGGCCAAACCTTTTCTGTTCTGTGCCAGCAGGTCCAAGTCTTCTTGATCTCTTTCTTGTCTGTATCCAGTTCTCTTTGTAATGTTATGATGTATGTATATAATCATTACCTCGTCATCTACACAAGCACACACGTTTCAGAAGGGACTCAGTAAAAGCATGTTCAATTCGTAGCCATGTTTATTTACAGAATCTCGTACATGTCAAGATTCGCATTATATTACAATGTGTGGTTCGTACTTTAATGTATTCATATTACATCCCCCCTTTTTTGAAAAAAAAATGTGTGTAAACATTTCCAACGAAATGTTTCATGTGAGAAAGGATAAGTATGTGTAATGCTCAGTGTGAGTATATATATGTCACTGTCTGTATCGGCTGGGAGGTGTCACTGTACGGCCAGAACGAGTGGTGTAAAGTGCTGGTGGTTCTGCGGAAGTCCCTGGTTTAGCTTGAGTTGGTTGTGATTTCGGCCTTGGCGCTTGTTGGTTTTGTGGGGCACCAAAGTCTGGAGTTACTGCATTGTCTGTTGAAAGCATGGGAATTCTCTGTTCTGTTGTATTCTGTGGGATTTCTCTTATGTCCACTCTGTTTCGCCTCAGGAGGTTGCTGCTGCTGTCTGGTCTTAAAGTATAGCTCCTGGGTTCAGGGTTTCTGGAAATGATTGTTGCTTTTGACCATGTGTCATTGTTGTGGTGGTAGGTAGTCACATGCTGACCAGGATATAATGGTGGTAAGTCTTTAGCACATTTGTCATAGTTGGATTTCTGAACTTGCTGACGATGCTGAAATTGATCATATGTGCTGTCTCTATGTTGTGGACGGAAGTGGACCTTAGATGGTAGGAGGTCTTTAATTCTTCTATCAAACATAAGTTCTGCTGGACTGTCGATCTTACTGTCTACCGGTGTTGTTCTCCATCTCAAAAGTGCTAGGTGTACATCCTCTGTTCTTGTTTTCTTCATGATTGACTTGATAGTTTGTATCTGTCTCTCAATGAAACCATTAGATTTAGGGTATCTAGGTGATGATGATGTTGTGTGTTTGATCTTCCAGTCCTTAGTGAAGTTTCTGTATGCTTGACCTGAGAAATGTGGACCGTTGTCTGATCTAATTTCATCTGGGATGCCAAACATGCTGCAATACTTCTTTGTAATGTCTGCAATAACAGCTGATGGTGAGGGTTGTGGAAGTTTCTCAATGATGGGAAATTTGCTGTAGTAATCAGCAATAATAAGATAGTCATTATTGTCGATTGAGAAAATATCAGTTCCTATAATGCTCCAAGGGCTCAATGGTATGTCTGATGGTATGAGAGGTTCTCTGCACTGCCTATTTGCATGTTCTTGGCAAATTGAACAGTTTTTACATAGTGTTTCTATGTCCTTGTTTATCTGTGGCCAGTAAACATCTTTCTTTGCTCTCAGTTGTGTCTTCACAATACCAAGGTGACTATTATGGAGCTGTTTAAGGATGATATAGCGTTGTGTTTCTGGTATAATAATGCGATCTCCTTTAAGGATCAGACCATCTTCGATGCTTAACTCGTCCCTCATCGAGTAGTATGGACGGATGTGTGTTGGAACTTCCCTGATAGAGCTTGGCCATCCATGGTATATCAGTTCTTTGAGAGAGTTAAGGATAGAATCTCTCATTGTGTCTTCTCTGATGTGTTCAAGCCGATTATCGCTAAACTTGACAAAATCAACTTTGATGTTTGGGGTAAGATCTGCTGTCTTGTTGGGGTTTGGTAATCTGCTGAGAGCATCTGCAAGACCTATATCCTCTCCTGGGATATACTGAATATTAAAATCATAACCTTGTGTTTCCAATAACAGAGCTTGTAGTCGTGGTGGTGCTGAAGCTATTGGTTTTTTATGAATCATCTCAAGTGGCTTATGATCTGAGAGAATTGTAAATGGGCGGTTGAAAAGAAATGTGTGGAAGCGTTTGATTCCAAAACGTACAGCTAGCATTTCTCTTTCAATGTTTGCAAGTTTCTTTTCGCCAGAACTTAATGATTTGCTTGCGTAAGCTACAGGACGAAGTTCTTTGGCATAGTGTCCTTCAGGATTTTTGTCTGGTTGCAAAAGTGCTGCTCCTAGGCCTTTCAGACTGGAATCAACCATGAGAAAAGTGGGTGCTTGCATGTCATAGTATTTCAAGCATGCATCAGATGATATGAGGGTCTTCAAGTGGTTGAATATGTGTTGGTAGTCTTCTGACCATTCATACGGAGTTTCATTCTGTAGTAGAGATCGCAAAGGTTCTGCAGCAGCTGACAAATTTGGTATGAATTGTGCTAGGAAATTGACAGCACCTAAGAATTGTTGCAGTTCCTTCTTTGTAGCTGGTGTTGGCATGTCATGAATATCTTCAACCTTTTTAGGGTCTGGTTTTACACTATTCTGGGTGTACAGCAATCCAAAAAATTGTATCTCCGTTGCCTTAATTGTACACTTTTTGCTGTTGAATGTTAGCCCATTGGCCTGTGCTACATGCATCAAGTTAATCAAGTTACGGTCGTGTTCTTGTTCTGACCTGCCGCAGACTACAATGTCATCCGCAATAGCCACTGTACCAGAACATTGCTCAACAATGTTGTCAATCTTCTGTTGGAAGATGTCTTGTGATACATTCAAACCAAATGGGAGTCTCTTGAAACAATATCTGCCGAATGGTGTTCGAAAAGTTGTAAGGAGTTGACTTTCCTCTGCTATCTCAACACTCCAGTATCCGTGTACAGCATCTAGTTTAGAAAAATATTTGGCATTGTGGAATCTGTGAGTTATCTCTTCCACTGTATGCATTTTGTGTGGACAGCGCTTTAGACTGTTGTTTAAGTGTTTTGGGTCAAGGCAAACCCGAAGAGAACCATCCTGCTTCAGAACGGTTGTGATACTACTACACCAATCAGAATGCTCTTCAACCTTTCTAATAACATCATTCTGCACCATCTTTTCTAGTTCTGTGGCAAGTTTCTGTTTAACATGTATAGGATACTTTCTAGGTGGGTCTATCTTTGGCTCAGCGTTGTCTTTTAAAAAGAATCTTGCCTTTCCTGGAAGTTTGCCTATTCTGTCGAACTGTTCTGGGAATCGCTGTTTAAGGTCATCTACTCCAGTGACGTGTAGAGTAAGATGTTCTTTTTTGTCAGCTTTAATGTTGTTAATAGTTACCACACTCAGCTTTTCGCACATTGGTAAACCCAAAATTGCAGGTCCTTCAACATCTACCAAGTAAAATGTTGACGATGTCCATTCAGAGTCTCTGTATAAACATTCAAGTGTTACTGCTCCGAAACAGTCTATACTTGTTCCATTGTAAGCTCTTAGCTTTGTCCTGCCACTCCTACTTTTTACATCCCTTGTGGGAAATCCTTGCTTATCCACCTTGTCAGGCATGATCTGTCTGAATATTCTTAAGGGTAGAGTGTTACCTTGGGCACCTGTGTCTATCTTGAACCGAATATATCTTTCTTTGTGCCTTTTAATTCCTGGTATTCGGAATTGTACCTTGCAGAAAGCCTGCGTTCTCTTTGGTTCATTACTGAAAGTTAGTATCTTCACAGTATCAAAAGTGGAAGGATCACTTTCTTCACTGGAGTCAAGGTCCTCAGTCATCATAGAGTGTGTTTGTTTTGACGACTTTCTGCTGTGAAGTTTGTGTTGAGCACTGTCTTGTTTCCTCTTGAAACATAATTTTATCCAGTGGCCCCTCTTTCTGCAGTAATGACATGTAGAGTCTTTAGCTGGACAGTGGTTTTGTATGTGGTTTAGGCCACAACATTTACACATAGCACCTCTGCTTGTGTTGTGTTTTTTCTTGTTGTTTCGAACCAGTTGCTTTGTTGTGTCTAGGTTTATAGCTTTTCACTGCATCCACCTGGGCTGCTAATGTACCTTGCTGAATTTGTTTAATGTTTAGTGCTTGTGCCTCGTGTTTCCTGCCTTCATCCAGAAGTTGTTGTAAAGTTAGCGTATCACTCTGGCTCAGTAGCCATTTCTGGAATTCTGGCATTGGTGTGCTAAGAAGAATCTGTTCAATAATTCGCTCTTTTTCTTCTTCGTTGCTAAATTTACATACTCTTGTTTTCTCCTTAATGCGAGTGAAGAAATCATCTAGGCTTTCACCACGTTTCTGTCGCAGGTGGTGAAGCTCTAATCTTGCCGCTCTAAAGTTTGTGTGCTTTATGATCAGACGCTTTTCAAATTCGTCCAATATGGCTACGGGGTCGGTTGCCGACTCAACCGGCATGGCGGTAGCAAAACTGTTGTAGATTTTCAAACCTTCATCGTCCAATGCTTCTAGGATATATGGAGTTAGGGTTTGTCCTTCCAGACCAGTGGTCTTGGAATATAGATCTATGCGTTGGCGCCATAACAAGAAAGCTTCACTCTTATCGTCTTGACCCGCGAATCTCATTTGCGGTGCGTTGCGATATTGTTTCGCCGCCATGGCTGACTTCGATGACGAAAATTAGCCGAATACTGTACTCACGTGTTATCGTGTAGCTGTTTTGCGTCAGTCCGGTATCGACCGCTGCCACCATGTAATGTTATGATGTATGTATATAATCATTACCTCGTCATCTACACAAGCACACACGTTTCAGAAGGGACTCAGTAAAAGCATGTTCAATTCGTAGCCATGTTTATTTACAGAATCTCGTACATGTCAAGATTCGCATTATATTACAATGTGTGGTTCGTACTTTAATGTATTCATATTACACTCTTCACCATGATTTTGTAATCAGTTTCATATTAGTGACCTTGTCATCAGCTCCACATTAGTGATCTTGTCATCAGTTACACATTAGTCATCTTGTCTTCAGTTCCACATTATGATTTTGTCATCAGTTTCATATTAGTGACCTTGTCATCAATTCCACATTAATGATCTTGTCTTCAGTTCCACATTAATGATTTTGTTATCAGTTTCTCATTAGTAATGTTGTCATCAGTTCCACATTAATTATCTTGTCTTCAGTTCCACATTAATGATTTTGTAATCAGTTTCATATTAATGACCTTGTCATCACTTCCACATTAATGATCTTGTCTTCAGATCCACATTAATGATTTTGTAATCAGTTTCATATTAGTGACATTGCCATCAATTCCACATTAATGATCTTGTCTTCAGTTCCACATTAATGATTTTGTAATCAATTTCATATTAGTGACCTTGTCATCAATTCCACATTAATTATCTTGTCTTCAGTTCCACATTAATGATTATGCTATCAGTTTCTCATTAGTAATATTGTCATCAGTTCCACATTAATGATCTTGTCTTCAGTTCCACATTAATGATTTTGTAATCAGTTTCATATTAGTGACCTTGTCATCAATTCCACATTAATGATCTTGTCTTCAGTTCCACATTAATGATTTTGTTATCAGTTTCTCATTAGTAATCTTGTCATCAGTTCCACATTAATTATCTTGTCTTCAGTTCCAAATTAATGATTTTGTAATCAGTTTCATATTAATGACCTTGTCATCACTTCCACATTAATGATCTTGTCTTCAGTCCCACATTAATGATTTTGTAATCAGTTTCATATTAGTGACCTTGCCATCAATTGCACATTAATTATCTTGTCTTCAGTTCCACATTAATGATTATGTTATCAGTTTCTCATTAGTAATATTGTCATCAGTTCCACATTAATGATCTTGTCTTCAGTTCCACATTAATGATTTTGTAATCAGTTTCATATTAGTGACCTTGTCATCAATTCCACATTAATGATATTGTCTTCAGTTCCACATTAATTATCTTGTCTTCAGTTCCACATTAATGATTTTGTAATCAGTTCCACATTAATGATCTTGTCTTCAGTTCCACATTAATGATTTTGTAATCAGTTTCATATTAGTGACCTTGTCATCAATTCCACATTAATGATCTTGTCTTCAGTTCCACATTAATGATTTTGTAATCAGTTTTATATTAGTGACCTTGTCATCAATTCCACATTAATGTTCTTGTCTTCAGTTCCACATTATTGATTTTGTTATCAGTTTCTCATTAGTAATCATGTCATCAGTTCCACATTAATTATCTTGTCTTCAGTTCCACATTAATAATTTTGTAATCAGTTCCACATTAATGATTTTGTAATCAGTTTCACATTAGTGATCTTGTCATCAGTTCCACATTAATGATCTTGTCTTCAGTTCCACATTAGTGATCTTGTCTTCCGTTCCATATTAGCGATCTTGTCATCAGTTCCACATTAGTAATCTTGTCATCAGTTCCACATTAGTAATCTTGTCATCAGTTACACATTAGTCATCTTGTCTTTAGTTCCACATTAATAATCTTGTCATCAGCTCCACATTAATGATCTTGTCATCAGTTCCACATTAATGATCTTGTCTTCAGTTCCACATTAGTAATCTTGTCATCACTTCCACATTAGTAATCTTGTCAACAGTTCCACAATAGTGATCTTGTCATCACTTCCACATTAGTAATCTTGTCAACAGTTCCACATTAATGATCTTGTCATCAGCTCAACATTAGTGATCTTGTCATCAGTTCCACATTAGTAATCTTGTCAACAGTTCCACATTAGTAATCTTGTCATCAGTTCCACATTAGTAATCTTGTCAACACTTCCACATTAGTAATCTTGTCAACAGTTCCACATTAGTGATCTTGTCATCACTTCCACATTAGTAATCTTGTCATCAGTTCCACATTAGTAATCTTGTCATCACTTCCACATTAGTAATCTTGTCAACAGTTCCACATTAGTGATTTTGTCATCACTTCCACATTAGTAATCTTGTCAACAGTTCCACATTAATGATCTTGTCATCAGCTCAACATTAGTGATCTTGTCATCAGTTCCACATTAGTAATCTTGTCAACAGTTCCACATTAGTAATCTTGTCATCAGTTCCACATTAGTAATCTTGTCAACAGTTCCACATTAATGATCTTGTCAACAGCTCAACATTAGTAATCTTGTCATCAGTTCCACATTAGTAATCTTTTCAACAGTTCCACATTAATGATCTTGTCATCACTTCCACATTAGTAATCTTGTCATCAGTTCCACATTAGTAATCTTGTCATCACTTCCACATTAGTAATCTTGTCAACAGTTCCACATTAGTGATCTTGTCATCACTTCCACATTAGTAATCTTGTCAACAGTTCCACATTAGTAATCTTGTCATCACTTCCACATTAGTAATCTTGTCAACAGTTCCACATTAGTAATCCACATTAATGATCCTGTCAGCAGTCATCTCAACATTAGTGATCTTGTGTCCACATTAGTAATCTTGTCATCAGTTCCACATTAGTAATCTTGTCAACAGTTCCACATTAGTGATCTTGTCATCAGTTCCACATTAGTAAACTTGTCATCACTTCCACATTAGTAATCTTGTCATCACTTCCACATTAGTAATCTTGTCAACAGTTCCACATTAATGATCTTGTCATCAGCCCAACATTAGTGATCTTGTCATCAGTTCCACATTAGTAATCTTGTCAACAGTTCCACATTAGTAATCTTGTCAACAGTTCCACATTAGTAATCTTGTCATCACTTCCACATTAGTAATCTTGTCAACAGTTCCACATTAATGATCTTGTCATCAGCTCAACATTAGTGATCGTGTCATCAGTTCCACATTAGTAATCTTGTCAACAGTTCCACATTAGTAATCTTGTCAACAGTTCCACATTAGTAATCTTGTCAACAGTTCCACATTAGTAATCTTGTCAACAGTTCCACATTAGTAATCTTGTCATCACTTCCACATTAGTAATCTTGTCAACAGTTCCACATTAGTAATCTTGTCATCAGTTCCACATTAGTAAACTTGTCATCACTTCCACATTAGTGATCTTGTCAACAGTTCCACATTAGTAATCTTGTCAACAGTTCCACATTAGTGATCTTGTCATACTGTTTCAAACCTTCTATTCTGCTCTAGCCCAACTTTATGAAAGTTATTAATTTCTTGGTTGCCGTTTATACTATTCTCCATGTTACAATAAGACTGACTTGATTTTTGAGTTGAAGATTCTTATCTTTGTGTTGGATTTTATTGTTCATGTTCATATATATCTCAATGCAAAGAAATCTCCTGTTGCATTTTGTATGATTATTTTGATATCACTGTCTGTTCCTCCAACTTTGTTTATATTTCTGCTGGATGTATTTATGAGTTCATATCTTGTAAAGATGTTTCTTCAAGTGCAGTCATGCTATCCTGTGTTGCACGTATTCTAAAAATGTTTGCCTTTTCTCTTTTTATTTCCAAATTCAATTTTTATGACCTCTTATAAAATGCTATCATTCTCTCTTGAATTTGGTTACAATTATGTGACAGAAGAGCGAGTCATCGGAAAAGTTTAGATTTTTAATTAAAATGTGTTGTCAGAGTCCACTGAATTACATTGGGCTGATGCTGGTTTCATAACCAAATCTATGGCCAACAAGAAGATAATCGTATGTTGCCCTGTTCGTTTCCTGAGCTCGAAAGGGGAACAAAGAATAGAAACACTGAACCCAAACAACGCAAGACGTAGGAGGCGACTAAGGAGAGGTGGACATGGGCTCCATCTTGAAGACAATTTAAACCAAGGGAACTTCAATAATAACATAGACAAGCCCGTTTTCTTAATTGACAGAGTTTCTCTGAGTGTCTCTTTGTGTGCGTATCTTCTTAATACACGTTTGTTACTTGCTAGCGTTGTCTTCAAGTCTGTCCTAACAAGTCTCAAGTTCAGTCTCAAGTCCCTAGCCGTAGTTTCAAGTAGAATTTCAAATCGAATCTTTAGTCCCAGACAGTAGTTTTCAAGTCGAGTCTCGTTTTTGGTCTAACATTGTTTATAATCACAATCATTTTTATTCGAACAATCACATCAATCAGTATAAATTAAAACAATAATAACTAATAATCTCATTTTAAAGTATTTTATTTACTATCTGCTATAACCATCATTAGTGGCTTTTTGCACGTGTTGTTTGGGGTCGGGGGGGGGGGGGGGGGTCTCTGAGGTGACAATGAATACTGTTCCAAAAGGTATGTCACTAGAGGTAACTTGTATGAGGGTGTGCATGAAGCTCTCAATCTCGTAATGTCAAACACGTTGTTACAGAAACCACTGCTGCTATAGATCCAACCAATGTTTGTTCAGTGTAGACTTCTTGCAAGTGCAGCAGCTGCATTTGTGGCTGGAGTTCCATAATGGAGAGAAAAATAATGATGCTTACAGATGATGATGATGATGATGATGATGATGAATTGTCTTTTACTATATGCTTGTTAGGTATCATCATCATCATCATTTTTATTAGCGCTCCGGACGAAGCATGGAACCACTGCGCCTAGTCCCTTACAGGCGAATGTTCCTAAGATAAAGAACAACATATTAACACTTAGTTTTATACTGTATATGTGTGAAGATTTTATTTTTTGTATTTATAGTCAGCTACTGTTTTTGGTAATCATTACATTATTATTTTGTTACTAGTGTAAAAGCCCGTCATAAGACGGGAATTAAATTCAAAAGCACCAATACCTAACGGCAACAAAAGTATTTAAAAAAACCACTGTGCATCACCACAGTATACGAACTACGTAGCAGCAGCGAAGATCCCAATGTGTGTATATGTGATCACACATTCTATAACTATTTATAACACATAAGGAAGGGAAACCCGAGGCCTATAAACAGTAAATAAATATTAGACAAACATTAAAGGTATGTTTTCAGGCACTCGTAAAAAATAAAGAAGTAGAAAACTAGACAACAGAAAAACAACAGACGTGAGTGGCTTACCCATAGCTAGGCGCGGTTGTCGCACGGAAGGTCCTGGGTTCTGAAAACATAGGAAACTATTCAATTAATGTCTAACTTTCAATCAAAGTTGCTTCCCTTAGCGTTAAGTACTGACAGAAAAATCTGAGATTGTATATATAGGATTATCAACTATTATTAACGATTAATATTCGTGCATGCCTCGTGTTGATCCAGGGGATCTCTAAAGAGACAACGAAAGAATAAGTTTAATGCACCTACAGAATCACGTACAAGACAACTAATATGAGGTTGTGCATGATGCTGCCAACCTCATCGTATAAAAAATTGCTACATAAACCACTTCTACAAGAGTATATTAGTGCTTGGTGCAGGCTCCCTGTAAGGAGACCGGCTAAAGTGGTAGCTCTATGCTCTGTAAGGAGCACAAAGGAAAATGATATTTATGCATTTTCAAATTGTTTTTTTTTAACCATTACCAAAAATAATAATCAAATTGTTCCTGCTGATAACTATTTAATGACGTCAATTGTCAATCTATCTCTATTTTATGAATAGGTTAAATTTCAACATGGACACTTATGATGTTTTGGGTAAGGGATAGGGAGAGGGGGAAGGGATGTCGTATGACAGGGAGAAAATAATATAGTGTAACACTTTTGTAGACACATAAAACACAATAAAATTCGGCAAACCCGCAAGAATAGTTTACAAAATCCAATAAGGCATATCTTATTCAAATCGACATAATGGCGGTCTATATTGGAATCTCCCCCGTGGTAATAAGCAGAACGCGCAAACCACTAAATGGTGCAGAGGAAATCAAATATATTTCGTGTTTGGGGCAGTTTCACAAAATATCGTAAGGAGTTAAGAGTGAATGTAAGCTAAGCCGTTCTAGAATTGATTATGTTTCTTTCGCTTTTTGAACGGAGCACTTATGATGAATGGCTAATGGTACTAGGATCATTTTCACATTTTATGTGAATGATTTACTGACTGTGTCCTAAGCTGTTTTTTAATAGAAGGGTTGCAATGGAATGGTAAGATCAAAGTTTCGAACTGATGACAAGAACCAGTGGAACGAGAGATGAAATGAAGAAACTTGCGATGGATAGGACACACATTGAGGAAACCGGATGATAGCAATACATGGCAGGCCTTGTTCCGAAATCCTCAAGGCAAGATAGGCACAGGAATACTGAAAATCACATTTAGAAGCTAACGAGACAGAAATGAATGGGATTAGAAGGACAAAAAAAAAAGACCTAGAGCTGATAACATGAGACAGGAGTGCTTGGTATGGTTTTGTTGACGTCCTATGCTCCATTGGAAGCTAAAGAGTAATAAATTAATAATAAGCGTAGAAATCAGTCTATACGAGCATAAGAATCTAACGCACCGTACGTATGTGTGTTTGTGTGTTTGCGAATTTACTCCGGATTTTCCAGCTTTCCTCGCCCGTTCACTTCCCCCCATTGATTTAACATTGATCTTCCGGTTCATTAGGTCGATACCCTGTTCCTGAAAACGAGGAGGGCGGAGGAGGAGGATGTTCTGGGATGAAATTGCTCACTTTGTTTGCGCGCGGACCATGATTTCTAGTTGTCATCTTCTTCAATGTCATTAAAGTGATCATCCCCGATCAGGGGCGGGCCAGAGGCGAATCGGGTCCATCGAGATGTTTCGCGTGGTCACTGAAATCAGCCCTTTTTCCTACAGGATCTCTCCAGGTAGTCCGGGATCTCAGTCCCACTTCCGCCCTCTCTCCTCTGTCATGTTGATGTATTTCCATCTTTTTCCATATATGAAACTGAGTTTATCAGATGATGGTCAGTAAATGAAATTCAGTGACGTAAAAAGAAGAAATTCTCGAATTTATCAGATTTGAGAATAAAGTTTTCAATGAACTAAAATAAAGAAATCTTAGATAAGATGTATAGTGCAATCGCGATTTACAAGATTTCAATTTACACGAATTCGAAATAACGCGAGCTGGGGAAAATCGCGACATAGAAAGCCACTAGGGAGATACCTTTCTAATAGTTGTAGTCAAGGTCAACATTTAATGTTTTTATTTATGGTTCTTACGTTTTATGTTAGTTTTTCTACACTTTTTATGAAAAATTTTATGTATCTTTATTTTAAAATACTTTGCAGAAGCATCCCATAAATGCAACTTACTGAATTTCTATGGAGAAAATTATCTAAATTTACACGAATCTCTAATTCCACACACGCATCCGGAACGTAGCCCTTCCGTAAATCGCACTGTACTGTTAATAATTGTCGTGTTTGATTTCAAATAACATTTGAAGAATTGAATGACGATAAGTGAAAGAAGGCAAAAGTGGTCCCAATAGAAAATTCTGCCGTAGGGGAGTGAAGTGTTAGAGACTTCACTATACTAGGTCCAGCATCGACAGGTGGAATGACTAGTTCTCTTCCTCGTTGCCTTTTCCTTCTCTAGCCCAAGAGCAAAGTCAGGTACTGTCACGTAGGGTTTATATTCATTTAATTTCCTACATCTTCTTCCTATTCTTTCACCCGAATTATCTCTTTTATTATCTCTGTATTTCCTTTTTCCTGTACATTTTTCATCCATTCGTTTTGCGAATATTATTTTCATATAATTCGCAAACTTTACCTGTTTTCCTTTCTCTAAAACTGAGAATCGCACCTGGGTGGTATTGCGTACATGTCAGTCGCGCTGGTCGGACGATAGGCGTGAATTTACAGCATTCGCTAGACATTCGTCTGAGGGTCTCTGGCCTGGGGCGTGAAAATTCACCCGAGGAACATGGAAAGTAGACAGAGAGTCTGCATTTCAGTAAACGCATGGGGTTTTTCGTCAGGAAAAACCCGGCTTAGCGTGAAAATCCACTCCGCACTGCAGACGGTGGTCTGAGATTTGCAACTCATGCAAGCCCTCGGCCACTGATGGCTGTTACGTCACGCGATAAGCGGACGAAGGTGTTATACGGACAGGGGAGACTATTTCGCTTGGCGAAATAAGATTAGGATCCTGTGTCCGATTTTAAAGATATTGGCCAAGTTTGAAACTTTAATTTCATTCTCGCTCATAGACTCACAGTAGATAGGTTGCTCGTAAACAGAATAGCTGTTAGCGAAGATCTCAGTTTGTTTCGGCAATTTGTCGAACTTCTAGACTTCCAGAAATATTTTCAGCATTTTTATTCTTAAGTTGTGCGACTACCTGTAATTCTGTGGTTGAGGTAATTAATATGATAGATATATAGATTTTGTGAGTGTTAAAGTGTTTAATCGCATAAGGGGGCATATACACCCAGAAAAAGACAAAAAAGGTTATTTTTGATTTTCATATAATAATTGTGTTTTAAATATTTATAAGCCTTTTTACTTTGATATTCTTTTTGAATTATGTGTTTATCTGTAATAGTTTATGAGTTATCAATGTTCAAAGAGAATCAGATAAGTGTTTTAACATTTTAAAAACTAAACTTTAACGAAAACAGAGCTTGCGATTCACAGTTCCGGTGATATTTTCTACAATTTTAAAGCTATAGCCTTCAAATTTTGCACACTTATAGCCCATGTTATCCTTTATGGCATGAACCTCCACTTTTTTCTTACATGGTATAGAAACAGAGATATTGCTATACAAAGTTCTAAATTTGTGCTATTTAAAAGGGTCATATTGCAAGAGCCATATCTACAAAACTCATTGGGGTAGACATTTTTGGGTGGTTCACGCCATAGGTAGGGATGTTAAGCACATCATCTGCTGGTTTGGCATTCTTTGCACCTTTTATGTGAGTGAAATTCATTCCCAGGTGCACTGGGGGTTTTCCTTTCTTTTTTTTTCATCACTTCATGTTAATTAATTATTTTCACATAAAACATTAAAATTTATAAAGTAAACTTTTTTTATCATAAAATATAATATCTCTTGTAACATGTGGCCAAATTTTATGTCAACAAGTTTCTTAGTTATTTTCCTGTTAATTTTTTAAAAAGATAACCCATTTCTGGGTGGGTGTTCCCCCTTAATTCATTTTAATCTATTTCTTTAGCGCAGAAGAGAAATAAAGTGGTAGGCTATTATATTTTCTAGGGAAGCATTCAGTGGAAAGCAGAATAAAATTAAAATTTCTAGCTTATAACGGAAATTGTAGCTATTTATGAATTTTATTTAACCGCTAATACTCAGTCGAGTGTATTTTTCTAAACTAACGTATAAACTCTAGAATCGAGCCTCATGAATGGTGACGGAATACGCACGTGTTCCTAATTCATGAGGATTGCTGATTTTTAAATATAACTTACGTCACGGGAAGTTTAAATGATAAGCAAAGCTCTCTGCTTGCAAGTTTAAATGTAAGTTATAACCAGTACAGATTCTGTTTATTATATTATATGTGTTATTTTTCCTCCACACAGTGAAAGTTTTGGGGTGACCCTAACTTTACCAGCACCTAGTAGTAGTTTCCATACTTGTGAAGAAATAGACAGTCCTTATTTTGAACCACGTGGGTTTTCTTAAGTAACCACTGGTCTCTAACAGTGCATATGCAACCCGAGTTAGCCAGAAATACTATCTCCCAATAACGGGTTTTTCAAAGACTGTAATGATAAATACTGGACCTTGGAGCCAGATCTTAATTTCTTCTAGAAACTCTACGTAATTTTTCTGCCTGGTGGCGCGAAATACTTCAAGTATTAACTAACATTTCCCGACTATATATATATATATTTTTTGTGGACAAATCTGTGGTGTGACTAAAGTGAATCCTATACTGAGGGAAGGCACCGACCTGACATTCATCATTTCTAGAAACCTACGCTATTGACACTGTGCTCTGCTAACTCCCGCGCCTGGAATAAATGTTAGGTGACTTAATCAGACATTTGAACAAATTTGCACACCCAAGTAGTCGTTCCCGGAGACTCCGAGTTAAATACGTCTTTTGGAACTGGGGACTTCTTGGCAGAAGACTGCATTTTTTTTGAGTCTGTGTGAAAATCTAAAATCAGTGTGTTCCAAGAGGCAGCGAGCAAAGTCGTGAGTACATGTATGAGAGGCCATGGCGGAATGAATGAGTGTACGCTGGTTTGAGTGATATTTTCACTATTATATCTTTGACACCCTGTTGCTGTCCTATTTTTTTTTTTCAATCTGCATAATTTGTTGCTAAGGCTAGAGTTCTTGTGTTTTTGTCTTAGGTTAAATCAGATTTTTTTCAAACTCTGTGCATATAATTACGAGATAAAACAAAGAAAACTCTTAGAATCAAACCCTATGTATCTGTGACTCTGGCGCCATCATCTGTTCTCTTAACGGGGCCGGGCTAAACCTAGAGTTAACACTATAACGGGGCTATCATCCTTGCAACATTTCCTTGAATTTTTATGACTATGTGTATATGTATTTTCCGTGATGTACTTTCTTTGATGTTGTGAGCCGATTTTTCCTGATATTAAAATCGCTCTTGAACTTAATAATCGTGTTTGGTCAGCTCGTTCTAGATAATATATATATCATTGTTATAGTTTTCCCACGTCTGTTTGTTTACCTGTCGTCACGTGTATGTGCGTGCCTGTGAGTGATAGAAATATACGTAATATGTATATTGGTGTAGTCTGTCTGACGCTGTAACAACTGTTGTAGAAGATAGGTGAGAGAGAGAAGAATTCTTTTTTCGCTTTCAGAGACAGCCACTATATCAAAATCTATCATCTCACGTGTGTGGAAATTCTATTACCTTTCACTAACTCTCACGAAGTCTACCACCTATTCAAACCTATACAGAAGGGACCAAACCTAGTCTTAATTCTCCTATCAAAAATCTACGACAAATGGTCGCTCGTTACCGGGAATTGAACCCAAAATCCTAAGGCGATACGACAAATGGGTTCTCGTCCGACGGATTTTTGAACTTTGAATAGGAAGACGAGTACGACAAACGTGGACTCGTCTATCTGGATTTTGTATTTAAGATTCTTGATTCTGATATAGAGTAAGAGTGTGATGTCTTGTGACTGTGTATCTTTTAAAAATAATTATCCCCTAGACTAGCGATCTGTTTACGGGCGTGCTGACCACACAAACTAATAAGTTTTTTTTTTCCACAGCATCTTTGAATAATATACATTTTGGTTACAGGTTGATTTTGTCGGGATATATGTTAACTGCTGATTGTAATACTAAATGCTGGTAAAGTGGTGAGTGTATAACATTCACTGGGTACTGAGGCAGAACGGCGTTTGAACTAAGTTAAGGAGTGTGTTTCGGACTTTTTGTCCAGATTAATTCCCTCCCTTACCCGATCTGACTTCAGGGGCGAACTTATAGTGGATTTTTAAAAATTAAGGGATTATTTTTTCTCTTTAATTTTTGCAATATTCTTTTGCTTTTCCACTGTAGCAACTTATTTTTCAGTTGTAATCTTAACTACCATTTAGTTGGCGTAGTCGTGTTTTGCATTAAGTGCTTTATTGCCGATAATAGCAGCGATAGTTAGATTTTATTTTGGAGGAGGTATCCCAGGGTTAAATATATCATCTTTTGATTTTTTTGGTAATTTTTTTCTCGTAAGTGGTAGGAACCAGGTTATTCTTTTTCCTATTTTCTTTCTCCAACAGTCTCAGTCACTGACATAATATGGCCGAGAGGGCAAAGCTTAGACGACTCCTCAGGGACGAAGCGAGAGAGGAGGGACTGGAAGGAGAGGAAGCGAAAGCTTTTGTCAGAGACGAACTTGAGAGATATGATGCGGAGAGGAAAGCAGCTGAAGCTAAAGAGGAAAAAGAAGAACTCAAGAGGAAAGAAGCAGAAGCTAGAGAGAGGGAAAGGGAAGACCGTCTTTTGCAGCAGAAGAAAATGGGGGACGAGGAAATGGAAAATTCGCAGGATGCAGCATGAGGAAAGAGAGAAGGAAAGAGACAGCAGGGAAAGGTAAAAGAGAGAAGGAGAGACAGCATTTGGAAAGAGAAAATGAGCAACGACGACAGCATGAGTTGGCTCTTAAGGCTCTAGAAGTCCAAAGTCTTGGCGCTGCCTCTACCTCCAGCAATGGAGAGTCTTCTCCTCATTCTTCCTTAACTGATCCTTCTAACACTCAATCTCTTCAACTCAACGCTATGACTTTCACCCTTGAGTCTTTCCCTTGTCCAAATGAGAAGATTGACACATGGCTAGAAAAATTTGAGAAAATTGCAACTCTGTACGGGTTAGAGAGGTCGCGTTGGAATATGAAACTTTCCCAGGCCCTAAAAGGTTCTGCTTATGATGTTTATTCTAAGCTGGAAAGTAGCCAACAAGACGACTACGATGTGTTGAAGAAAGCGTTACTGGAGCGCTTTGAAATGAACGCTCGCAAGTTTTTGCAACTGTTTCGCAAACGCCGGAAAGAGAATTCTGAAACTTTTCACCAGTTCTCATCCCGTCTTAAGGGATATCTAACAAAGTGCCTTGAGCTTTCGCAGCTCCCCTCTACCTATGAAGGTCTTGAGGAACTTGTTCTAACTGAACAAATAAAGAACACTTTGTCTGCTGATACCCGGAGATTTCTCGCTGAGCAGGGGGCAGAAAAACTTGAAGACATTTTGGAAAAGTCTGAGCGTTATCACAATGCGCTGGCTGACTACCGGCCACAAAGCGGAAACCGACAGAGGAGCATTTTCGAAAACATAACCTAGAGCAATCTTCTCAGGCTTCTAACCAAAATAACCACAGTGAAACTGGACTTGTGCTAGCTTGGCAGCGTTTAGCCAAGAAATGGACAATGGGTGGCCAAAAGGGAAAACCCCCTGAGCACGGGGGCTATAGGATTTCAGATAGCCAAGCACACACCGAGCCAGATATACGCATCGGTTTTGCTTAACAAACTTTTTGACAGCACACGCTTGCTGTAAAGATCAATTGTTGACTGTGATTACTTCAACCTGTTGGGAGAGAGACCCTCTACGCGAGTAGTTTGTTATCTTTGAACGGTTCCAATTGCGTGGATTATTGGACGGGACTTTCGGGGACACATTGTCTTTGGTTTGCTGGGTGAATGGTGATTGAGCACACGTGGTTTTAAAGGTTCTTTTGATATGCATTGTGTGACCAGGCACCTGGTCAACGTACCCGTGCAAGTGGGAGGTTGGGAAGGGGCGAGCAGTTAATCTGTGGTAGTGGAGTTCTTAGGGCAGGTAGTGCACCAACCAACTGCTTGCGCCCCATTCGCATTGAGTATGGAGATACTCTCTGACTTCTTCAGTCAGAGGGGTGAATCAGGTAAGAAATATGTATAAGGTTGTACGACCCCATCTAAAGGAGTGAAATACCACAGGCTGTAACTCGTCTCTTTCCTCTTCCCCCGTGTATTAGGGAAATACCGGATTTTAGCATGTGGCAACAGTAACCACAATAGTAGGGCAGGCCCAAATAGTTTTGAATGGAGCCCTGCGCCAAATGTTTTAGTTACCCATGGAACAGTTGATATTTTTTATGTTTTTCGCAACTAACAAAAACGGGCTTTCCCCATATACGCATTGGTTAGGAACCCTGATTTACACTTTTAGCTGAAACTTTTGTCCCAGTTGTTTGTCTCCTTGGTTAGTCTTAGACCCCTGATTCGGTCGGATTTCAAAAGCGGGGACATCTATTTCTTCTAGGATCGCGCTCTGTGTGTTTATATCGGATAACGGGCAAGCCTGAACAAGGCATCTTAATCAGCTCCCAAGTACGAAAAGTACATAAGGTCAAATCCTTAGAAATGGGGCACTCTGTCCCGTTTTAGGCGGGTGAGATTATGGGACAAGACTGGCAAACTGCCACACAGCAACGTATACAGACTTGGACTATTGGGTGGCCAGGGATGAACACTGATATACTCAGATATGTAACAGATCCTGTGCCCGTGTCAGACACGGGTGGGGACTGCAAGCACGGACAGTGGCCCCAGTTATCCGCCTGGGGCAGGAAGGATAACATTGTGGGGACTCTAAGGGTCCACAAGGAGGAGCCGTTGATTTTGTCGGACATCGGGTGTGGACCCGAGAAGTAAATGGACCAACAACGAAAAGGGCAGGTTATATCAACTGACAAGAAGGAGGGACAAAAGGCACAAGTGGGCCGAAGGGGTACCGACCTAACCAGAATTGCACAGACCTCGAAGCAAGTCGCAAAGCGACCCGGTAGTGCCAGATCTTTACACAGTTATGGGGAAAAACCTTCACCAAGTTCTTGACGGACGATGGATCCCCCAACTCCGTAGAGGAGGAAGCGTATAGGCTAGTGAAGATCTTTAAGACACCCCCCAGGGCCAAAACACCCCCCTACATAACCATCCCGGATGGAACCTACTCGCGAGCCGGAAATGGTCTCGTTGCCTTTACATACAAACTGCCCAGCCTGGCGACCAACCCAATCTACGCAAGGCTGGCAACCCAGAGACCCAAACATCGGTTAGGGGACATTTGGGACCGTTTGGGGATTCCTGCAGCCTATTCGCTTTTCAGTGGAAGTTCCCCAGGGAGTGCCTCTGGCGTATTTCCTCCATTATACGGTTTAATTGACGGCAAGGTCTCGTGGTTGGCGTGTACGCCGTTTCCCGCGTGTTAGCATCGTACTTTTATCGGTTTCCCTGAACAGAATTTACGAAGGACGGGCAATGAGACTAGTCTGTCTCAGCTAAGCAGTAGATATCTGTACTCCGGAATTGAAAGGAGAAAGCCTACATGCCAAGTGAATGGGACACGTTAGCAACGGGCCAAAACCTTAAGAGAGCTCGTGCAAAGCCCAACGCTAGACTATACAATCAAGCCAGCAAAGAGCAGGAGAGAATTACAACCAGGTGATAAATCTTGTTGTTTGAAACGAGAGACCGTGAAAAGGGGCAACAAGCTAGACTAAACGCATCGGGTGGCAAAGGCCGTTCACCGTTTTTTACAACCATGCTCCCGATAGAACCATAGTTATCAGTAGTACCGTATCAAAGGTATAAGGAAAGAAGGTCTACCAGAAGTGCAACTCCTAGGAAAATGGAGGGCTTGGGAAAGACCAAGGTGCCGGGGCCCCGAAAACATCTCCTGGCGATCGCCATAGCAACAGAGGGATGTGGAAGATGACGATAGTTGCATGGAATATCCATTGCAACAATGGGGGAATCGGTAAGAAGATGTAGAAATATGGTGGGGCACTCTGATTCTCTGAAGCGGGACATATGGGGAACAGAAACTAATGCTTTACTGGAAACCCGGTACACGGCGTAGGCTAAACGGATGTAACCTAACAAAACCAACACTCGTGAGTTCGAGATGAAACTTATAAACGAGAGCCCCTGTCCGATATATGTATTATGTATTCTATGTATATCCTACTTCCCCGTATGGCGAAAGCTGATACGAGTCGAGTGGCCAGGAGATAGTACAAGCTACTGTAAAATACAGGAATTATTAGTGAGTGGTCCGGTTACGTCTCCCTATAGGGTATGCGAGCGTAGTTGCATTGCAAGGGGCTTCGCGGGGAAGCCCGGGGCGGAGGAAAGTGTGCCCCAAGTTGTGTGGACGGTTTTGAGATCGGGCATTGCAAAACGTGGAAACGGGGGGTAGGGGGCAGTCCACAGCCCAGGTTAAGGCGGCGGTGGTTTGATATGCCAATACGTGTGAATGCGCAGTCGCGTCTGGGGGGGCGGGGAGGGATCTCCGGGCGTTGTGATCGAAGGTTGTGGTCATGTTCTCGGTTGTCCGTAGGAGGAACATCGGTGGGGGAAGAAGGCGAGGTCAATTGAGGAACTGTGGGTTGTCCTGAGATTATCTAAATCGATTAAAATTAGGTACTTTATGGGCAGAAGCCAAAGCGCTTTCTAGAGTCGTTGATGCGCAGTTAGTTCAGCCAATGCATATGCAAAAGCACGGTAGTATGCCAGAACTCAGAAAACGACGATTGCGCTGAGCGTGTAGCGCGCGGAGTGCGAGCGATATGCGAGAGGACTACGGTTTGAGCATGCGTCCCTCAGACAAAGCGTGGTGTAGAGACTAAGCCTTTGCTAGCGTTTACGAGCACCATGCGAATGACAACTAAATGGGATATCTTTCCCATATACCTCGAATACTCACAATTGAACTATGCACTTACTGGATGGATCGCGCGGATCGTTTACACAACCGTGCACAGTGGATCGCTTCAGCAAACAGGATCTAGCAAGAGGAAGCTGCATATAGATAGCTGGCTTGCACATGGTCTCGAGGACGGAACTTATTGGATGGAATCGTGTAAAGTCCACTAGCATTTTACTGATGATGATAAGAAGCTACACTTCTGACACACGTGACACCTTGACGAAGAACATTTGGGGCGGACGGCTCGAGATGGCTGCTCAGCATTCTCATTTGAGACCAATCAGAGAATCTCCACATGTTCTACCTCCATATGGGGGGGGGGGGGGGGGGGGGGGGGGGGGGGGGGGGGGGGGGGGGAGGGGGGACACACATACTCAAGGGCCTAGACCTTCCGCTTGACTTTGAAGCGGCTTTCTAGATAAAAAACTATTGACTAGGACGACTAGATGGCTGATCAGACCTACCTTCCATTGCTCTTAGCTTTCGTGTAAAATGATAGTCGGTTTTATTTTGTTATTTAAGGGACCGTAGAGAACGGTTTGTTTGAGTGATTTGACTCTACTGTTTGGGCATTTGTAAGTGAAAGCTCATCTACGGACGAAGATTTGTTGTGTTGATCGACTCCCTATGGCTGTCAAATAGGGTGCTACTAGCACCCAGAATTCATCAAAAACTTTCAAGCGGTTTAAACATCGCATCGACCCCACTTAAGCACCCGCTGAAACCTTATTCATGAAAGAAGATTGCGGAGAAGGACGAAAAATCGATGGTGCAGTATCCGAGAGAAAAAGTGAGGAGACGCTGGAGGGATCCACTATAGTTGCGGATAAGCAAAGGACGCTTGGACGTCAGTTGCCTCAGAAGCAGTTGTTCCGAGAGATATCCAATTCCTGCGACTCGAGACTGATGATGGACTCGCCGGATATCTACCAAGGGCCGGTTCGTTCGTACAGCGTCGTCGGACAAGCCATACAGGCAAGGCTAACGGGGTCAACATGCTACCAGATCTTGTGGCGACGACACAATCCAGACCACGCTATTTCCTTTTTTTGGCCAAATTCGGTTAAATGAGGTAACTTGGATAAAGGCAGATCAAAACTACTCCACAGTTGGAAAGAGAATGTCCTGTGCATTAGTGCCCAACCTCCGGACATCTCCTGTGACGGCACCAGATGAATACTTTTTACGAGTGTCGATTCACGATGTCAAGAGCGGACCATGCCCCACTTGGCGTATTCTCGGGGCTAATCACTAGGAAATTATAATGCGCAGAAAATGTCAGATGCGGCTTGCGGCGATTTGCTGCTTTCCAAAGCGCTCGGCATATGAGACCTACTAAAGTCGAATGGGACAACTCCAAGGGAGTGGACTAGAGTGCCTTGATTGGGGATCAGATCTGGACATGAGATAGAGACTGATGGAGGGGGAACAGTGAAGAGCACTTAGGAGGGAAGATTGAACAGACACCCCGAAGCTTACGGTTTACTGGAAATTAAACTCCATAAACGTAAGAGACACATGGAGTGCTTCCATATCTTAAAGGAGGAGGCTCAAGGCTCTGTAACACGTAGGGTTTATATTCATTTTAATTTCCTACATATCTTCTTCCTTTTCTTTCTTCTTATCACCCGAAATTCTCTCTTTTTATTATCTCTGTATTTCCTTTTTTTTCCTGTATACATTTTTCATCCATTCTCGTTTTGCGAATATTATTTTCATATAATTCGCAAACTTTACCTGTTTTCCTTTCTCTAAAACTGNGAATCGCACCTGGGTGGTATTGCGTACATGTCAGTCGCGCTGGTCGGACGATAGGCGTGAATTTACAGCATTCGCTAAACATTCGTCTGAGGGTCTCTGGCCTGGGGCGTGAAAATTCACCCGAGGGACATGGAAAGTAGACAGAGAGTCTGCATTTCAGTAAACGCATGAGGTTTTTTCGTCAGGAAAAACCCGGCTTAGCGTGAAAATCCACTCCGCACTGCAGACGGTGGTCTGAGATTTGCAACTCATGCAAGCCCGCGGCCACTGATGGCTGTTACGTCACGCGATAAGCGGACGAAGGTGTTATTCGAACAGGGGAGACTATTTCGCTTAGCGAAATAAGATTAGGTTCCTGTGTCCGATTTTAAAGATATGGGCCAAGTTTGAAACTTTAATTTCATTCTCGCTCATAGACTCACAGTAGATAGGTTGCTCGTAAACAGAATAGCTGTTAGCGAAGATCTCAGTTTGTTTCGGCAATTTGTCGAACTTCTAGACTTCCAGAAATATTTTCAGCATTTTTTATTCTTAAGTTGTGCGACTACCTGTAATTCTGTGGTTGAGGTAATTAATATGATAGATATATAGATTTTGTGAGTGTTAAAGTGTTTAATCGCTTAATTCATTTTAATCTATTTCTTTAGCGCAGAAGAGAAATAAAGTGGTAGGCTATTATATTTTCTAGGGAAGCATTCAGTGGAAAGCAGAATAAAATTAAAATTTCTAGCTTATAACGGCAATTGTAGCTATTTATGAATTTAATTTAACTGCTAATACTCAGTCGAGTGTATTTTTCTAAACTAACGTATAAACTCTAGAATCGAGCCTCATGAATGGTGACGGAATACGCACGTGTTCCTAATTCATGAGGATTGCTGATTTTTTAAATATAACTTACGTCACGGGAAGTTTAAATGATAAGCAAAGCTCTCTGCTTGCAAGTTTTAATGTAAGTTATAACCAGTACAGATTCTGTTTATTATATTATATGTGTTATTTTTCCTCCACACAGTGAAAGTTTTGGGGTGACCCTAACTTTACCAGCACCTAGTAGTAGTTTCCATACTTGTGAAGAAATAGACAGTCCTTATTTTGAACCACGTGGCTTTCTTAAGTACCACTGGTCTAAACAGTGCATATGCAACCCGAGTTAGCCAGAAATACTATATCCCAATAACGGGTTTTCAAAGACTGTAATGATAAATACTGGACCTTGGAGCCAGATCTTAATTTCTTCTAGAAAAAACTCTACGTAATTTTTCTGCCTGGTGGCGCGAAATACTTCAAGTATTAACTAACATTTCCCGACTATATATACATATATATATTTTTTGTGGACAAATCTGTGGTGTGACTAAAGTGAATCCTATACTGAGGGAAGGCACCGACCTGACATTCATCATTTTTTAGAAACCTACGCTATTGACACTGTGCTCTGCTAACTCCCGCGCCTGGAATAATTGTTAGGTGACTTAATCAGACATTTGAACAAATTTGCACACCCAAGTAGTCGTTCCCGGAGACTCCGAGTTAAATACGTCTTTTGGAACTGGGGACTTCTTGGCAGAAGACTGCATTTTTTTTTGAGTCTGTGTGAAAATCTAAAATCAGTGTGTTCCAAGAGGCAGCGAGCAAAGTCGTGAGTACAAGTATGAGAAGCCATGGCGGAATGAATGAGTGTACGCTGGTTTGAGTGATATTTTTCACTATTTTATCTTTGACACCCTGTTGCTGTCCTAATTTTTTTTTTCAATCTGCATAATTTGTTGCTAAGGCTAGAGTTCTTGTGTTTTTGTCTTAGGTTAAATCAGATTTTTTTTTTTTCAAACTCTGTGCATATAATTACGAGATAAAACAAAGAAAAACTCTTAGACTCAAACCCTATGTATCTGTGACTCTGGCGCCATCATCTGTTCTCTTAACGGGGCCGGGCTAAACCTAGAGTTAACACTATAACGGGGCTATCATCCTTGCAACATTTCCTTGATTTTTTTATGACTATGTGTATATGTATTTTCCTTGATGTACTTTCTTTGATGTTGTGAGCCGATTTTTTTTCCTGATATTAAAATCGCTCTTGAACTTAATAATCGTGTTTGGTCAGCTCGTTCTAGATAATATATATATCATTGTTATAGTTTTCCCACGTCTGTGTGTTTACCTGTCGTCACGTGTATGTGCGTGCCTGTGTGTGATAGAAATATACGTAATATGTATATTGGTGTAGTCTGTCTGACGCTGTAACAACTGTTGTAGAAGATAGGTGAGAGAGAGAAGAATTCTTTTCGCTTTCAGAGACAGCCACTATATCAAAATCTATCATCTCACGTGTGTGGAAATTCTATTACCTTTCACTAACTCTCACGAAGCGAAGGCCTATGCTCAACATGGAACTTACTGGCTATGATGGTGCTGATGATGAAGTGAAAGGGATAAAACGAAGAAGGACGTGTTGAAGAACGTACTTGCATGAAAAGTGATAGTCGCCCAAGACAGGCGCAGGACTGAACTCCACGGTGATTTAGAGAGATAAACGGCGACTGACACTAGAGGCGAAACTACAGAAAGAAAGAAAGAAAGACAAAACAATAGACGGAGAAAGATTCAGTATTTAGTTGACTGGAAATTGAGACAGGTTTAATATTGGATTGACTGGAGATGACGCGAGGCTCCGTTTCGGATTGACTTGAGAAGAAAAGAGGCGTAATTATCAGATTGACTGGAGATTAAGTGAGGTTCAGTTTTGGATTGACTGGAGAACGAACGAACGAACGAACTTTATTTTCGAAGGGTTGAGAATTGGGCGCGCAGGCCCGTCTAACATTCTGCCCTTTCACTCTCATTTATCTTGCATACTATATCCTTTTATTCCCACATATTACTTTAAGCATTAATTTAAAGGCATGCAACATTATAAAGTTAACATAATAGCATTCATTTACAGTATACAATCATAATAAAAAATGAGTAGCCTAGGTTTTTTTTTTTTTGTTTTTTTTTAAATAAAGATAGTGACTGAAGAAAAATAATAATAATAAAAAATAAAATAATATAAACAAAACAATAAATAAATAAGTTATGTATACCGACACTCACTTATGCGGTCAAAACGTCTAATCTGTAGTATTTTTGAATGTGTCATCAATCCTCAATACAAGAATTACAAAAACACATTCTCGCTTACATCCATACATTCTTGGCGGAAATTGAAATAATAATAATAACACTTTCTTGCGCACTTCTGTAACAGAAAAAGTCTTTCAGCAGTTTAAAAAAAAAAAAAAAAAAATTATATCTGCATGTACATCACCCATTTAAGCAAACGGAAACATTCACATCTCTAAAGTACAGTGGTATGCGGGTCCATTCTCACATACATTACATTATATAATAGTATTACATGGATATAAAACAAATTATTCCCATTAAAAACGAGCGGAAGAGGAAAAGAAATGTTGACCTATGGATGAGATGTTGACAGGCAAATGATGTTTCTATGGGGGTAGATAATCAGTGTTTAGGAAGTGTTTGAAAAGTGCTTTGTTAAATGAATATTGTGTAGGTAGGCTTTTTAGGTGGTGTGGAAAGCTGTTCCATAAGTAGGCTCCAGAGTAGGCTAGACTCTGTTTGAACAGAGATAGAATTGCGTGGGTCAGCTTGGTTTGACTGGAGACAGAGAGAGTTCTGGAGAAAGAGCTTATGTCTTAGTCCTACGCGCCCGCCCCCCCCCCCCCCCCCCCCCGCAAAAAAAACAGACGACAACTGATAATGAAGTGAAAGAAAACAATATGAAGTCATCAGGAAAGAAAAGAACAAACACTTTGACAGTAAGAATGGACAGCACTAAACTGAGAACATATTGTTCTATAAATTATCAAAACTGAACAACAAAGGATAGACAACCAGCTGGACGATGGAGAAAGAATATGCTAAAAGGCCAGGAATTTAGTATTTTTGTCTATCGCGTTGTGTTTTGGAAGTGCAAATTTTTTTTGAAAATGTGACAAAGAAAATAATATGAATTATCATTTCTAATGTGACAAAGAAAATAATATGAATTATCATTTCTAAGTAACGAATTGTGTTCCCAAATCAATGAAAGTGGCATTAGCTTCGTTTCCTGTTTTCCTTGAGGCCTTTGCCTTGATGTGTTGAGGCACGTACCTTTCATTCATAGACAGATGTCCTTCAGTTACACATGAGCCCAATTACGTGTCCAAAAAGAGAACTCTCTGCCTAAAGTCTAGTGCAGCACTGACAAACATCAAACCATGATAAGGACTACTAGTGTCTACTTGCTGAAAACATGATGAAGCCTGAAAGCGACTACTAGTGTCTACTTGCTGAAAACATGATGAAGCCTGAAAGCGACTACTAGTGTCTACTTGCTGAAAACATGATGAAGCCCTGAAAGCGACTACTTGTGTCTACTTGCTGAAAACATGATGAAGCCCTGAAAGCGACTACTTGTGTCTACTTTGCTGAAAACATGATGAAGCCTGAAAGCGACTACTAGTGTCTACTTGCTGAAAACATGATGAAGCCCTGAAAGCGACTACTTGTGTCTACTTGCTGAAAACATGATGAAGCCCTGAAAGCGACTACTTGTGTCTACTAATATGATGACAACTTGAAAAGGACTATCAGTGGCTTTCTGCTAACATGATGAAACCCTGAAAAGGACTACTATCATTCCGTAAAAACTGAAGGGCAGGGTCTCAAACGCATTATTGGGAACTTCGGTTAGCTGCACGCACAAATTAATGAGAGCGGCAGAGTTGCTTGTTTTAGACCATATCGGGCAATAATCTTTGCTTGACTTTACTTCAATAGAAGAAATATCAAATTTGAACAGAAGATTACATAAATGAGAACACAGAAGATGTTCTAATTTTTTACACAGAGGATGTTGAGTAGATTTTGATTGAGAGCAGACAAGTTCAGCCTCGCAGAAACCAACACATGGCTGGTCCAGACATGATTAGGAGCTAGAGAAGAAAATGCCAGAGAACGAGGAGAATATAATGTTAATAGTTGGTGCTGAATGCCGAACAAACAGGTAATCAATCCTTGGACTCTACAGTTCCTGTATTCTCTCATGATGGGTGGGGTTAAAGGGATTCAGAGAGCGGGGAGGAAAAAGACGGGGGATGGATAGGGTGGTAGTTTTGTATGTGTATGCTCGCGTGAGAGGTCGTGGATGCTCACGGGGATTGGTGGAGAAATTTAAAATTTGGGAATATCGGAGTCAGAGAAGAAAATAAAAACACAGGTACGGAGAAAGCGGAGAAAGAAAGCTCTCCCCAACAGGACACGAGGGGCTGGAACTTAACTCTGTGACAGTTGATAGCTCGTGCGAACACGGGCAGGAGAGGGCGGGCGTGGAGACGGGAATTGCTCGTTAGATTCCAGATCTAAAGAATTCAGGTAGAAATGGGTTTTGCAAAGATGGGTGAAGGCGAGAGGCTTTGGTGATAGAAGTCTCTGTATGGTATGAACATCTTCCATTTCCACTGTCGGTGCATGAGGTGAAAGGTGATATGAAGGTGTAATTGTTGATTGACAAAACTTCAGATGTTTTTCAACCGTACAGTTCAGGGGTCAAAGGCCTAAAGTTTAAATCGCTTTTTTAGTGGTAGGAGGGAACCGACTGCATTTTCTTCCCCTCGTCCCTTTTCGCTCCTTAGCTGGTCCTCTTACCAGAAGTCTGCTTTAAAACATTAATGTGTTTTTTGCAACGATGGTATCTGTAGCACTGTGTTTTTACATGCTGAAACTGCCAGCTTCACCTCATATTATTCCCCTCTTGCGACAAGAGTCAGGGAGCTGTAGTCTATTATTTCTTTGTCTCCTCAGAGGCCGCCTGGAGATTCACGGGGTGAACCTATCGCGCAAAGTTAATATTAGAAGTAGTTAAGGTATGACTGGTGCTGTATACATGCACATGAATCGTTGTCCAAAAATGCTGACTTTCTTTGGGTGACGAATACTTGGTTGATAGTAAAATGAACAAAGGAATGGTCTGTAAATGCTCAAGAAAAAAATAAACAAAACAAAAAAATGATGTAAATAAAGAAATACAGTACTATCAATTTGCTATTGCATTGTGATGTAAATATCACACAAAATGGAAAATAAATAATACAAAATACTCTAACTATAACTGAAAATTTGGTTGAACAAGGTGGACTCTCCGGAGTTGGTGGATGAGCGGAGGCAACTGAAGCTCGCCAGATGCTATTCCGCTCTTCTCCCATGTTCTTAAAATATAGTGCAGGGTCGGGAAGGGGGGGGGGGGGGGAATCAAGGGAACGGAACCGAGGAGAAATTCCTGGAGATAATTGACCATGATTTAAGAAAGTTATAGGGAGACCAAAACACACATTGAGAAAGTTATAGGGAGACCAAAACACACATTGAGAAAGTTATAGGGAGACCAAAACACACATTAAGAAAGTTATAGGGAGACCAAAACACACATTGAGAAAGTTATAGGGAGACCAAAACACACATTGAGAAAGTTATAGGGAGACCAAAACACACATTAAGAAAGTTATAAGGAGACCAAAACACACATTGAGAAAGTTATAGGGAGACCAAAACACACATTGAGAAAGTTATAGGGAGACCAAAACACACATTGAGAAAGTTATATGGAGACCAAAACACACATTGAGAAGAGAGCTGGAGACAGACGTGAATGAGTTAGGGAAGTCATGGAAGAACCTTGATAAGATGGTACTTGACAGGAGGACTTTATTTCAGTTTGTTAAAGACATATGCTCCTTGTCAAGTGTGTAAAGAGAAGGGGGGGGGGTAGAAAAAAAAGGGGGGGGGGGGGGCTAGGGAATGAATGAAATTATGAAGCTGAGATCTTCGTGAAAAAAATTCTACGAGAGGAGGCTTTCCAACTGGTTGGAAACATTTAATGTACTATTTATTTCTTGAACCTTCAGCGTGCCAGTCGGACTGCTCCACATAACGCTACCGTTTGTAAGACTGGAAACGTTCATTTTTAATTGCAGGAGCTGAGACATTCATCATTAGTTGTAGAAGGTGGACACGTCCATCTTTAGTTGTAGAAGGTGGACACGTCCATCTTTAGTTGTAGAAGGTGGTTACGTCCATCTTTAGTTGTAGAAGTTGGACACGTCCATCTTTAGTTGTAGAAGGTGGACACATCCATCTTTAGTTGTAGAAGGTGGTTACGTCCATCTTTAGTTGTAGAAGTTGGACACGTCCATCTTTAGTTGTAGAAGGTGGACACGTCCATCTTTAGTTGTAGAAGGTGGTTACGTCCATCTTTAGTTGTAGAAGGTGGACACGTCCATCTTTAGTTGTAGAAGGTGGACACATCCATCTTTAGTTGTAGAAGGTGGTTACGTCCATCTTTAGTTGTAGAAGGTGGACACGTCCATCTTTAGTTGTAGAAGTTGGACACGTCCATCTTTAGTTGTAGAAGGTGGACACATCCATCTTTAGTTGTAGAAGGTGGTTACGTCCATCTTTAGTTGTAGAAGGTGGACACGTCCATCTTTAGTTGTAGAAGGTGGACACATCCATCTTTAGTTGTAGAAGGTGGTTACGTCCATCTTTACTTGTAGAAGGTGGACACGTCCATCTTTAGTTGTAGAAGGTGGACACGTCCATCTTTAGTTGTAGAAGGTGGACACGTCCATCTTTAGTTGTAGAAGGTGGACACGTCCATCTTTAGTTGTAGAAGGTGGACACGTCCATCTTTAGTTGTAGAAGGTGGACACGTCCATCTTTAGTTGTAGAAGGTGGACACGTCCATCTTTAGTTGTAGAAGGTGGACACGTCCATCTTTAGTTGTAGAAGGATACACAAATAGTGAACAAAGTAGCAGTACATGACCAACATCATCATCATGACCATATATATCTCCTTAAGTACAAGATGCCTTCAACAAATTCCGACCAAATCTTTATGTCCTGTGCCATCCATTGAAGGTTTTACATTTCTTCTTTACCCATTTCATGTATGTCTCCATTTTTCTTTGCCGTGTTTTTTTTTTTGGGTCTCTTTCTACCCCTCCTTCACTGAGAGTTCCATGACATAAATGCAATAAATAAATACACCATGTAGTTCATGGGGGGGGGGGGTGTCCTCGGGGAGGGGGTGAGGAGGGGGAATGAATAAATAAAGAGTAGAAACTTCTCCCTCAGGCATGTCGTAAGTGTCGACAATTTGATTTCATGTCTTGTTTAAAAGTATATAGTCCCCTGGCAGAAACTGCCGAAGGGGAGTGGAGTGTTAGGGGTTTCATCAAACTAAGCCCAGCTTCATTAGGTGGAGGTGACAAATTCCCTTGCTCACTGTCTTTCCCTTCAGCAACTCAACAGTAGAATCAGGCACCCACTTACAACTGGGTATCCTGGAGCGTGACGTTAACAGTTTTGGATTCTGGGAACCGGTGAAAGGTAAGCGCTCTCACCACTCTGCCAGTCGGACTCTCTGCTGTACTGTTTATGTCGTTAATTTCCTCTCTTGCCGATGAAGTGGCTAGCATTGCTAAATAAGCACGCAACGTCGTATCAGATATACTCCTGGTGATTTTTTGGTGAGTTAAATCTAGAAATCGTATGCACATTCGTATGGTGTTCTATGAACTTCAGTTACGGGAGCCGCGCTGGTGTAATGGCTTCGGCGTTGTACTGGCGACCAGGTGTTCATGGTTCAAACCCGGGCGTCGGCGTTTGAAGAAATGTTTACGGCCGGAAATTTGACTGAATAGCCCGAACGGCTCCTGTGATAAACCCTCTGTGGATGGGAAGGAGCGAAGCTCCTGACCGGGTTGGAAGGAAAGTCCTCAGGTTCCCCAGCCTCGCAATGACATGTCATTGGGCCGAAGGGCTGAAAGCCCAAGTGCCGCTGGTTAAGGAAAAAAAAAAATGAACTTCAGTCCAGTAGCCACTTCACATGGCATCAGACTAAGGAGGAGGGTGGCAAAAGTTGCTGTCTTCGAAAGCGCATTCTGTGAGTGAGTTAAAAATGTAAATTGAACATTATTATTATTATTTTTATGTGAACTTGTATGAGAAGACAAATATCCGTCTCTGGGTGGTATCCTTGGTTACGCCATCTGTTTATTAATTCAATTCGCGAAGACCATAGCACACATGAAAGGCTAAATCAGAGAACTAGTAAAGTGATGGAGGGTAGAGCTGTAGAAGAGATGACCTCTCGCCTCACGCGTGTTGAACCACTAAGAGGGATGGAGGAGGTGGGAACCTGTCAGCTTTGAAGGATTGGGTGGGGGGAGGGTTAAAACTCGTGGATTGCCGTTTAGACTTATCTGCAAAAGGTTCTCTCCTCCTTCTCAACCTCACATTATCCTCCACCCCGCCCCTCCCTAGTTTTGTCAGCATTGATAAAACCGGATTATCACCATCACTCGTAATGAGACGAGACGAAGTTCATGCATGTGGCAACTTGTGGCGGCCAATCTTCGCCACACGCCCTCGCTCACTTTTTCCTGGGTTTCCGTCTCCCCGCTCCCACCAACGGTCCCTACCGTCACACCTACACCCGTACAGAATACCACCGATCTCAATCACCCGGCCACAATAACACTATAAAACATCTTGGGTTCAGAAGACAAAATAATCAGCCGGCATGTATTATGTATAACTTCACCGTACACCTCAGTTGTCTTACCCTTAGACGGCCCAACCATTCTGACCACGTATTCCCCCCACAGCTGTCTCAGTTACCTCACCTTGCGTCGGTGGTCATAGAAACACCAGAATGCACTCTCACAGGCTTCATCACGGACTCGAGATAGACACACCCTCGTTCACAGCTCACATTCAGGCGCGATAGTTTCACTTCAAGACGGCTATTAAAGTTTTGGCTCATTTTATTTCTTTATATATTCTCTTCGATCGGAATTCTGGGGTCGAATAGTTAGTTGTCCGTAGTAAAGGTTGAAACAATATGGTCGATATTATAAACATTCCAGATTCGTGAACTTACATACCGACATCCGTAGTCTGTTATTGTTTTCTGTACTGAAGAACAACTTCCGCTACTAGTTATCTAGAAACAGTGTTATGCAGTTATAATTTGAGTGACCACTGTGTTAGTATGTTTGTCAGCTCTTTTTATATACGGCATTGTCAGCAGCAGGACGTGAATATTATTCTGTGATTTGATAAGTGTGATTTAAGTTTGTGTTACAATTTGACAGATAAATGACATACTTATATTTTGAAAGATTAATGAAATAACTTGTTATATTATTTCAGAGTAATGAAATACTTGTTATATTTTGATAGATTAATGACATACTTGTTACATTTTGACAGATTAATGAAATTCTTGTTACAGTATGGCAGACTAATGAAAGACGTGTTACATTATGGCAGATTAATGAATACCTGTTAGATTATTGCAGATTAATTGAACAGTTGTTACAATATGACAGATTAGTGAAATACTTGTTAGCTTCTGACAGATTAATGAATTGCGTGTTACATTTTGACAGATTAGTTAAATAACTTGTTACATTATGACAGGTTATTGAAATAACGTGTTACATTATTTCAGATTAATGAAATAACTTGTTACAGTATGTCAGATTAATTAAATAAGTTGTTACATTATGACAGATTAATGAAATAACTTGTTACATTTTGATAGATTAATTTATACTTGTACCATTCGGCAAAATACTTAATAGTTACTACACTGCAGGTGGTGTTAGATAGTGTCATGTGTTTGTGCCTTCCACACAGATAATTATAAGTACATTGATATTATCAGTCTCATGTTGAATAACTGTGCTCCGTTAAATCATCATCACTTATTCCACTTTTTTGGAGCCACAAAAGCACTCATGGGTTCTTACAGCGGGGGTTTATGTAACTATTTGTTTGACATAATGAGTTTGTCAGCGTCATGGACAACATGATGTTACTTTCTATATGTCTAGCAGTAGACGTAGTCTGTATATATGTCTAGCAGTAGACGTAGTCTGTATATGTCTAGCAGTAGACGTAGTCTGTATATATGTCTAGCAGTAGACGTAGTCTGTATATGTATAATGAGACCCTTCACTTGGCAATATTTCTGTTTTCTTCTTCCTTTTCCCGTTCTGCTCCTAATGGAGTATGGGACCACTTCTACAGATGGTCCTCATGCAGCATCACAGCCTCCATGTGCTCGAGCAGCTGTGGTTTCTTTAGCACGTTGTTTGACATAATGATGTTGCCAGTCACAAGAACAACCTATTATTAGTTGCTTCTTACGACATGTCTGAAGTAGCAGACGTTCTATTCTTTGTTTATTTCTGCAGAGACTTCTAGGACCTGCATGGCAATATATATATATATATATATATTACTTACTTAGTCGTTCCCCTTCTACCGTGAGGTGTAGAGGTTTGGAAGAGAGAGCGCCAGACTATCCTATCGGCTGTCTTTCTCCTGGCATGGTTCCATTCTAGTCCTCGATCCTTCAAAGATTGTCTAATGTTGTCCTCCCAGCGGACTCTGGGTCGTCCTCGGGGTCTGGATCCTTGGCTCTTTGTTTCCCATGCTTGTCGTGGTATCCGATCTTCTCCCATTCTGCAGACATGGCCAAACCATCTTAATTGGGACTGTTCTACTTGGGTCTGCAGGGGGTAGGATTTAAGGCCTTGACGTATATATATATGCCTAGTTTATATAAATATCGATACAGACTTTGCTATAATCACTACTTTCCACATTAAGTTACATATAATTTTTCATCATCATTTTCTTGCCCCACACAGAGCATGGAACCACATTTGTAGCTGGTCCACTTGCAGGAAGCTTGCACCAAGAATTCATTTGATCTTGTAGTTGTAGTTTTTGAGGCAATTTGTTATACGTGATGAGGTTGCCAGATACACGCACAACCTCATATTAGTCACATTGTACTACATGCCGCAGGGAATATTAGTCACATTGTACTACATGCCGCAGGGAATATTAGTCACATTGTACTACATGCCGCAGGGAATATTAGTCACATTGTACTACATGCCGCAGGGAATATTAGTCACATTGTACTACATGCCGCAGGGAATATTAGTCACATTGTACTACATGCCGCAGGGAATATTAGTCACATTGTACTACATGCCGCAGGGAATATTAGTCTTATTCTTTCTTTGTATCTTCAGAGACCCCCTGGGACTACACGAGGCTACATTTAAGTATCATTTCTACATCTATTAGTTGCTCCTAGTAACAACCAGCTGTCATAGCTGAAGCGTCATCGGGCTGTAATAACAAGGGGGAATTTTAGGTTGAAGGTTCTGTATACTTGGCTCAGTCTGAAAATATAACGACTTATCGAAATTTGAGATAAAAGTTCGTATATCTCATGTTATGAAGTCAGCACAAGTAATAGTACCGGGACAAGTTGAAAAATAAGTTCTTGATCTGATCTTGATAACATTTCATGATCTTCTTCTTCTTCCTCGTTCGTCCTGAAAAGGACGTTGGTTGCGTTGTGTCTGTTTACGCCGGAGCTGCGATATCTGTACCTTTCGGTCGACACATCCGACTTCAGCACGGCAGTTTATGGGACCGGCTTTGCCTTCCCTCTGCAATCCCTACTCTCTCAGCCAGACTGCAGTGATGCAGACTGTTTCCAGGACCACCACGTGGAGGTGGAGTAGGGTCTTAGTCAGCTCTGGTTCGCTGACTCTGATGCAAGCAGTCAAGCTATGGGTCGCTGACTGCATTCTCTATTGCTGCATCTTTGGGTCCCATTTCATGATCTGATGTACGAAAGCAGTTGACGAACTAATATACGAGGGCAGCTCATGTACTTTTGTAGGAGGACAGTGCACGAACTAATATACGAGGGCAGTTCGTGTACTTTTGTAGGAGGACAGTGCACGAACTAATATACGAGTTCAGCTCATGTACTTTTGTAGGAGGACAGTGCACGAGCTAATATACGAGGGCAGTTCATGTATTTTTGTAGGAGGACAGTGCACGAACTAATATACGAGTTCAGCTCATGTACTTTTGTAGGAGGACAGTGCACGAGCTAATATACGAGGGCAGTTCATGTATTTTTGTAGGAGGACAGTGCACGAACTAATATACGAGTTCAGCTCATGTACTTTTGTAGGAGGACAGTGCACGAACTAAAATACGAGGGCAGTTCGTTTACTTTTGTAGGAGGACAGTGCACGAACTAATATACGAGTTCAGCTCATGTACTTTTGTAGGAGGACAGTGCACGAACTAATATACGAGGGCAATTCGTGTACTTTTATAGGAAGACAGTGCACGAATTAATATACGATGGCAGTTCGTGTACTTTTGTAAGAAAGAAGTTCGCGCGAACTAATGTATGAATCCAAATATTATACTTTTATAGGAAGACAGTGCACGAATTAATATACGATGGCAGTTCATGTAATTCTGTAAGAAAGAAGTTCACGAACTAATGTACGAGGACAATTTCATGTACTTTTGTAGCAGGGCAATGCACAAACTAATTTATGAAGGCAATTACTGCACCTTTGTAGGAAAGTAGTTAAAGAATCAAGATTTACTCAGGACTTGATTAAATTTTGTTTACTAGTGTGGATGCATATTTCTTGTGTAATGTAGGATAGCACTTACCGCGTTAATGTCGAAAAGAACATCTCTGCTAGTGTTATAGAACGAGATGAGTCGTGGCTGCAGTCTCGTAGGAGGAAATAATTCCGTTGCTGCAGTAGCCGCTGCCGCTGCAACAATGGCATGGTGTAGCTCTCGGGGCAGTGTTAGTGGACACAGTCTTAGGGTGAACATGAATGATCTGTACTCAGGGTTGTTCCGTCTACGTGATACCCTGTCACGTGAAGTTTTTACGCGTGATAAATTATCACGTGAAGCCCTGTCCAGATTGACTTTCTCAGGCAAGCCTCCATTGTTACTTTTGCAGGCTATTCGATGCACGCATCCTACTTGCCCTTGTGAATGCTTCGCTCCTGGAAAACAAAGTCTTCGATACTGTGATACTTGTAGTCATGGATGGGTCGCTCACGGTAAGTACATTACGTTTATTTAAAACTGCATGCAACGTAGGCGTATAATAGCTTTTATTAGTGTTCTAAATTTGGGTCCTAATTTAGGTATTATAACGTTGGGTTGAGCGTCTTGTTGGGTAAAGTGCTAGAGCACTATCCTTTCACAGCAAAGTTGCACCGAGGAAACCTACTGATAGCACTTTAGACAGTCCTTGTTGTGGAATCCCCCAGGGTAAGAGAGGAAGAGGGAGAAAGTAAAACTCGTAGAGAAGAGACCTGGAGACAGAAATGAAGGGATTATTGTTGTTGTTGTTTAACTAGTGCTGCCTAGCTTCTCGCTCTTTTACAGCCAATGCCATGTTGAAGACTCCTTGGTGTTGTAATGAAGGGATAAAGAAGATAAAGAAGACCTGAACGTTAAGCACGGATAATGGATTCATCGTCAACGTCGTTTTGTTTGTCGCTCCTTACGGACCAAGGAGCCACCACTAGAAGTGGTTTCCTTGCAGGAAAACTCCTTTTAGAGGTGGTTTCTTTAGCAATTTGTTTTACACAATGAGTCTGCCAGCCTCATGAACAATTTCATATTAGTCGCCTGGTACGACATGCCTGAGGGAGTAGTATTCCTATTCTTTCTCTGTCTTATGAAAGTCACATGACAACTAAAAGGGGGCGATAATAGATTACTGTATTGCTCTTTTAAGAACGTTACACAATTCTTTTGACAGAACATAGAAGGATAACCAGATACAGATGAAATTGTCTCTCTTCTTGTCTAGATCTTCTAACCTGCACAGAACATGTACCTAGTTAATCTAACAGGATGTAAATGATTGATTGAACACGTTGACATTTCAGTTGATAACAGTTCGAGTATTTCAGTTATTTTAAACATCGCGCCATCGCTCCTGTTACTTAAGTCACATTCTTCAAATAATTTATCAGTGTTTCATCTGAAACTCGTGTAATGTTTGTCACGTGTGCTGCTGGGAATACCAAGTTTACATTAGAATTATAAACATACACATTTATTCCGAGTTGGGGGGGGGGGGGGGGGGGGGCCGCGCTAGCGTAATGGTTACAACACCGCTCTGGCGACCGGGTGATACAGGATCAAACCCGGGCGACGGCATTTGAGGATTTTTCGCTGACCGGGATTTGGACTGGATTAACTCGAGACCTGGCGAGCACATTTGAAGGAGTGTCGTCGACCAGGGACTGGCGGCTCCTGAGCCGACCCAGCTCTAATGGGTACCTCCGAAATCGGAGAGTATTTGCCTGAATGGCGAGGGACACCTGTCTATGTACAAGAAACAAAGCGATACTCACGTAAAATCAATGTCAGGTTAAAATATTAATAATAACCTGAGATTTCGCCTCGAGTATTAGCGGGCGTACGAAAAAAAAAAAAAAAAAATTCCGAGTTGGGTTGGCCACGTCCTCAGAAGAGACCCTGATGCCATCGCAAGAACAGCTATGCTATGGACCCCTGAAGAAATGCGTAAGAGAGGCCAACCAAAAACAACGTGGCGGAGAACTGTGGAGGCCGGGATGCAAAGAATGAACCAGAGCTAAGGCACTGCATGAAGGATGGCCGCCCACAGAGCAAAGTGGAAGCAGTTTGTTGCTACCCTACAAGACGCCACCAAGCGTAATGGCCACTGACTGCTTTTACAATTGGCGGCTAAGGATCAAAGAAGAGGACATTTATTTCGAGTGAAAACATCTGGAGTTTTATTTGGAAACAAATAATTTTTTAAAACGTCTTTTCGTAAGTAAATGTATTACGGTGGAATAAAATTGTCGGAGAAGGAAATAATCACAGCATATAGAAGATAGTAAAAAAAAACTTTTTTAAAAGTGGTTCCTAAGCAGATACTGCCGTAGGGAAGTGACGTGTTAGGGACTTCGATATATTAGATACAGCTTTTTAAGGTTAGTGCAATGGTTTCCGAGCTCACTGGTTCATGGTTCGATCCCTAGTTTTAGACCGCAAACGACTTGGGGTCTACCCAGCCTCATGTCTTGGGTACTAGAGCAAATCTGGGAAGGTTAAAGGTGGCCAGGGTGATGTTGACCACATCACCCCTAGTGTGCCGTATTGTCAAGGAAATATGGGCCTAACATAGGGTTCCCATTCGTCCCGTTTTGCCCGGGACAGTCCCGTTTTTTAATAAAATGTCCCGGTGTCCCGAATTTATTCCAAATGTCCCGCTTTTTAAGGGTCCTTCCTGAAAAAAAATCTTTGCTTACCTATTGATCTTCAATTAATAATTAACAAGATTTACCAGCATTTCCACATTTATTGTGTACGAGTTGAGGAACTCAAATCATTTTGCGAATTCACCAATACAGAATATAAAACTGTTTTGGGTAACAGCAAGACAAGATGGCTCTCTCCCTTGCCTGCAGTCCAGAGAGTTATTGACATTTTCCCTGCATTGAAGTCTTATTTCTTTTCCATTCACAAATGTCCTACCAGTCTCACAAATTTCTTTGAAAATCCACTTTCACTTACACTCCTGCATTTCATTGCCAGCCAGTTAAAAACCTTTTCTGATACCATCAAATGTGTTGACAAGCAAGAGACAACAGTAATTGAAGTGAAGGATGAAGTAAACAAACTGGTGGAAAAATTAAACTACAGGAAGGCAGAACAGTTTCTTACCATTACTGTGAGAAATCAGTTGCAAGAATTAGAAAAAGAAGGACACATAACAATTGAAAAGTTTCACAGCTATGCAGTAGATTTCTATGACACCTGCATTGAATATATTCAGGAGTGGTGTACACCATTTCTTATGCCTCTTCAGTCTATGGATTGGATCAATTTGAAGGGAAAGGAGTCTGTGACTTGGAAGAACATCCAAGAAAGCTACATATTCATAAAGACAGTGTCACCAAATTTTACTGTGAATGAAGAGGACTTATTTGATGAGTTTGCATGTGTGAAAAAATATTGTGAAAGCAAATTTGATGTGTGGAGTAAACTGAAGGATCACAGTGTCAGTGAAAAATGGTGTGAGATGTTCGCTCATTTTACAAAGCAGGATATAAATGCTGAGAACCTGAAATGCCTAGTTAGTTTTTGTTTGGCACTGCCAGGATCCAATGCAGCTGTTGAACGTGTTTTTTCATTAATAAATGCGCTTTGGACAGATGAAAAAAGCAGACTTAAAATTGAGAAAGTGAAAGCTGTAACCATTATAAAGACCCATTTTAAGGATTTCTCTTGTGCTGAGTTATATGTCCAAATATCAGAAGAAAAAAAAACTTCTTGAACAGGCCCATAAATCTGATAAATATTCTGATGAATCTGAAATATAAACTTGACTATTGTGTATTGTTTAAAGGTGCGATTTTTCAAATTAAGTATGTTTGTAATTTAGAATTCTTTTTTAAAGTGGAAGTTGTGTTAGTTAATGTGTGTATTTTTATACCAGTATCGTATTTTAAGTGCAACATATAATATATAATAGATTTATTTGTGCTTTACCTTAATTTTTAACATGTCCCGTTTTTTTACAAAATGTCCCGGGTTTTTTAGGTACAAATTTGGAAATGTCCCGGTTTTTAAACAAAACATTATGGGAACCCTAGCCTAACACCATATTCCCAATATGCCTCAGTGGGTATCCTTCACTGTTATGGGCTGAGCAGTTCACTGCCTTTGCACTTCCTAACTCAAGAGCAGAGTCAGTCAGATATCTATTTATAGCTTAGTAGACTGGGGCGGGACGGAGCTGGGTAGATTGAAGCGGGACGGTACCAGGTCTCGATCCTGGAACCCGGTAGCTTCGCAGACAAATGCATACGCTCTAACCAAAAATACACACGCACACATACGGAGAGAGAGAGAGAGAGAGAGAGAGAGAGAGTAGAGCAGAGAATAAAGAATGAATGAAAGAAACGTTGCTTTTAATCAACCATCATCATCATCATCATCATCATCATCATCATGATCATCATCATCATCATCATCATCACACTTGTCATGATTTATCGCTGTAGAAATCATCCTTGTTGCCCTCGATGATGTCGTCTTTAATTAAATGAAGTAAACATCTGGTGTTTACTGTAGCTGTCCTACCACAAGTCTAGATGTTGCTGTCCTACCACAAGTCTAGATGTTGCTGTCCTACCACAAGTCTAGATGTTTCTAGTAAGGTGGAATCTTGGAATTATTAATGAAGTCAACTACTTTAAACTCGCAGTGTCAGAATATGGCGGCGTTTAATCGGATAACAGGCAAAGAATTTGAAAATCAGAAGTGGCAATGAATAGACTACCTCATGTACAGATATCCGAGATCTACACTTTGAGACCTAAAGTTATACTTTATATACAGATTTCCGAGATCTACAGTTTGAGAACTAAAGTTATACTTCATGTACAGATATCCGAGATTGACAGTTTAGGAATTAAAGCTATATCTCTTATACATATATCCGAGATCTACTTTTTGAGAACTAAATCTATTATTTATGTACGTATATCTGAGATATACAGTTTGAGAAGTAAATCTATACTTCATGTACAGATATCCATGATCTACAGTTTGAGAACTAAACCTATACTTTATATACAGATATCCGAGATCTACTGTTTGAGAACTAAAGATATACTTTATATACAGATATCCGAGATCTAATGTTTGAGAACTAAAGTTATACTTTATATACAGATATCCGAGATCTACAGTTTGAGAACTAAAGCTATATTTCATGTACATATATCCGAGATCTAAAGTTTGAGAACTAAATCTATAATTTATGTACGTATGTCTGAGATATACAGTTTGAGAAGTAAATCTATACTTCACGTACATATATCCACGATCTACGTGGAGGCATCAGCAGTGGTGGATCGATGCTCTTTAAGGAGCGAAAGACGATTATCATGAACGACGTGGTATCGGAAGCAATCACTTGTAATACAATCTAAAGATTCGCGTGATTTTATTTTAATTTATAATCGATTAGTGCCCACGCTTCTGTCTGGAGACCAAGGCTTGCCGCCCCCATCAGGAACCAACCGACAGGTCTTGCACATCGGCATATACTGCCACTGGGAAATGTAATTATCGCATTAACACAACTAACACCAAGAATATGGATACATAAGTTGCTTCCTAATAAATTTGAACTTAAAATAACAAACAGTAGCGGTCCCATGGGCTCACAAGAAAGAAATATGCCACTGCTTCGTCCACAGAGTTCTTTATCATGCTTTCTGTTCATGTAATTATATAAAACTCCTGCTTGCATTTTATTCTATGATATTATTAATATTCTACGCAAGTGAAGAATGGAAGTACTGACGCGGTATGACAGAATCACTAACGTGGAACTTTTCTTTTTGTTGTTTTGTTCGGTTTTTGCCTTCCTCTGTCGAGGCGCGTTCTTTTCAACCTATTTGGTTATATCAGAGCACATTTACCATCCAAAAATAAAGTCAACTCTGTTGACTGCTAACCCGATCAGCGCTGATAGATACTAAGTCCTGTAAAGGACTAACATTATCTATCTGCTAGCACAAAGCTCTAAATAGGACTCGCCAGCTACTGGTGACAAGATCACTAATGTGGAATTGATGACAAGAACTAGACAAGTACCAGATAGGACACACATTGAGAAAGCCTGCTGATAGATTTACCAGCCATTCCTTGTTCTGGAATCCCGATGGTAAGAGAGAGACAGAAGACAACCAGGGACCTCATAGAGAACAGAGCTGGAGACAGACATGAAGGGGATATGGAAACACCTTGAGCACATGCTCTTTAAGGAGTTGAAAGGTCATAATGATGATGGTGATGATTAGGTAACTAAATTACAATCGATGTGGTCTATGGTTCGATCCCCAGATGAGGCGGAAAAATTTTTAGGCCACAAACGGCTCCTGGGTCGACCCAGCCCCAAATGGGTACCAGAGCTACTCTGGGAAGGTTAAGGCGGCCGGCGTGATGCCGACCACATCACCCCTCGTGTGCCGACGGTCAAGATAATATGGGCCTAACACCATATTCCCAATATGCCTCAATGGGCGTGTAACGGGTTCCTTTACCTTTTTTTTTTTTACGTTGTTGCTTTTCAGAATTACCCCAACAAATAGAAAAAAAGGGGGGTAGGTACTTATGATGTCACATAAGCGGGAGTGTAGGTTTTTTTGTGACGAAATATGACAAGGGGGAAAGAGGGGGAGGGGGGAAAATGGCAAAAATTTCGTGATGTCATATGTGGACGACTCCTTAATCAAAGACCATGACGTCTGGCGCAGGTGATCATATCTCCCCACAGCTTTTTATTGATTCTGTCGTTGGCTTCTCGTCACGCCACGATGTCAAAAAGTGTCTGGTCTCTTCACACCTTTGTCGTCTTTTTTTCTGTTATCACAGTATAATCCAGCATTCCTGTACTCTTAAAATTCCCAGAGTGGATCGGTTTCGTCTGATACGAGTAATACGTTTCCTTTGTGCTGTGGCTTCTCTCGGGACATCCTCATTACTCTTTTTAGCTTCCTAAGTATTCTTAAAATTTTTTTGCACAATCACATCTCCGTGGCATCTAAGGAGTTTGCTGTTTATTTACTAATTGCCCATGACTCACTTCCATATGTAAGGATTGACTATATGTAACACTGACGAATTCTCTTTCATATTTCTATTGACAAAGATGTTTTGTATAAAATACTATTCATTTTATTGAACGCTGCATGGGTTATTCTGTTCTTTATCTCCGAGATGTATCCGCCATCTGATATTATTAACATGCCTCGATATTTGAATCTATTGCCTTTTTTTAAAAAATGTTCCATTTACTTTAATGGAGCTTGCTGCAAGTTATTTTCATCGAGTTGACCTTTTTTATGTGTGCTATTTAGTCTAAGACCTTTATTTTTTTTTAACTTTCTAACTCTATTGTGTCTGGCATTTCCTACAACTGTTTCTCACTTGTTGGTATCATAAGTGTATTTTACGCTGTCCGCCAATTGATATTCATGACATGTCCTCTATGGATCTTTATTATATTTTCGCTTTGCAAAGAGAACAGAAGCCAAATGACCACACCACGTTGAAAATACCTGTTTCTCGCCCGTTTACATTACCGACCAACGAAAAAAAAAAAGAAGAGAAATAAAACAATAAAGAGAAAGCAGCAGTGAAAAGTATTTGTTTCCTGAACAAGGTATCTAATACAGCACCTTCCACGCGATTTATTTCGCGCTGACGCTTCTAAATTCTCATCCGACTGGCTAAGCCAGTTACCGTCATCTGTGTTTTCCTAATTTCATGTCAGATATAATTTGTAACCGGAACCTTCTTAAGCTTGTGATGTGACGGGTTTTCAACATTTTTGTCTGCCAAAAGAACACAACTTTATGTTTCACACGTGCAGCAAATTTAAACGCATTTCAAAGCATGTCGAATTTCAAGTAAACTTCCTGCCATATTTAAAAAATGTGCAGTTAAGATTTGGATATTTCTTTCCATCTCTTTCTCTATCCATCTGTCACAGATATGCACACATATTTTTTTTCTCTTGGCAGTCTTGTGAGATAGGCGTCCCTTGGAATCTTCATTTTATGTTTAAAAAAAAAAAATCATTTCCGCATGTGTTCTTACAGTCAAATGCGCAATCAAATAATTTTTTTTTTTTCGTGTACCCTTGTTTTCCTGCAAAACACTGAAAGCATCCATCCAAACAGGCATGTCTTGCTAAGGTGTTGTTGTTGTTGTCTGTGCTTATGAAGGAAATCAGATTGAGGTGTCTATGCTGAATTCCCTTTCGCTCCTACCCCAGTCTGGCATATGATCCTGGCATATGTTTTTGAAAGTCTTTAGTTTCGACACATCAGTTTGTCAATTAGAGAACGCAAACCTATTACCGTAGTCCAACCTGGCTCTTTGTGCTCGGTTTACAGGAAGTTTTTAAAATCCGGACGTCGGCAGCAGACAGCATCAGTTATGTTGCTCTTGCTCAGGGAAAAAAAGGGATTTGCCAAGACGTGATAAAATTGAAAAAAAAAAAAAAAAACAACAGTTCCTTAACTGCTTAGCTTGAAACTGTGTGGTCTGCAGAAAGGTGTCTGTTTTGATAAACAAAAGCCGTGCTCAATAAATTTAATTACGTTATTATGCAATACGGCAGGTGTTAAAATGTAAGAGGTATGAACAAATGAGAATACCAATATTGGATTATTTGCAGGCATCAAATTTACCTATAAATATAGAAGAGGTGTTAAGAATAGATAAACCTAGAGAATTGCATAATATAGTCAAACATATTATTAACACGAACAAAGGTTAATATATAGTAATTGGGAATGTGAAGGTCTGATGCTGTTCTTACAATTGTCGTAGATTTTATTAAGATAGGTTGAAGATGTTTAAGGTCCCGTCGGAGCAGAGGTGATAATGGTAAACTATGTGATAATAAGGGGTAAGAAATAGCTTTATTTTTCACAATGGTGAGAGTGTAAGAGAAAGGACAGTCTCTGGATTGAGTAATTGCTCTAATCCAGCCTATCTTACGACAGTATTTATCTAGACGCACTTCCTCTCCTGGTACATATATATACGAGTTACACTCCACTTACATATACACAATTCTGTGACATAATACGTACAGACGTGAACCAAGCTACAAATAACATTTAATGGGCAGGGGTTGACCAACACGATAACTTAAAGTGTATTATGTTTATTGTCTCTAGAAAAAAATCACAGCATCAATCATCAGAAAGTATAGTTTACAGACATAAAAATACAAGACAAATTATTAACCCAATAGGCCCTCCTCTCTGGTAAAGGAACCCCAAAGTAGATCCCAACAGAGGTACTCAACCCAAAAGATTAAAGTTAATAATAAAGTAAAGGGATAGACGATAAAGGAAAGAACAAAGTCGTTGGTTAATCTATCCTAGGAAAAAAATAATATAACAGTAGTAGTGAATCCGAAAAGACAGAAGTGAGTAAAATGATTATATAAAATATGAAATATTCATTTCTCTTTCTTACAATCTGTCAGTCTGTGGCCACATTCAATCACACTTACCGACTACTCTTGTATGTAACAGCTGTGTAAAAAAGTTAGTTGCTTATCCTTTACAGGACGTGGCAATCAACCCCAGCTTTTATTGGCTGTTTGTGATTTTTCTAGGCAAATGTTTTCATTCAGTAGTTTGCCATTGCTTTAACAGCTGTGTATCTTTGACATATTTTATGGGTGGTGCTGATCCAAGGGAGCCCCAGTTCCTCAAAGAATGATTAATTTTCCTTATGGGGAACGCCCGCTTAGATAGTGCTAATTTTATGTGTCAAAGTTCACGTCAGGTAGTGCATGTAGAAATATATATATCGCAATCGAAATGTTCACCATGGGCAGCACACAGTAGTCCGATATTTAAGGGAATGTCTGGTGGGTACACTGTTAGAAAAAAAACAATAAGGATAAGCAAAGGATCTCCTATCTGTATTTTTTTCTTTGTTTCTCTCTGGGGTTGAGTGCCGGTTATGGACCCAAGTATTCTTTTTTCTAGATAAATCCACTCGAGAAAAGAAAAACCACGATAGTCAGTATTCTGGAACAAATGTTATATAGATATTTGGCCGCCACAAGCGGATCAGATTTACTCTAAACAATCTGGGTAATTTCTTGTCCAATTTATGATCTAAGAATAAAGTTTATATGTGGAAACTCTCTCTCTCTCTCTCTGGAAGAAAGCAAGGGGACCGCACAGGCAAAATCTAAGACCCGATAATATTTTAAGAATGTTTCTGGAGCTATTCAAACCGCTAGATCGCAAGGGTTGTGATCGCCTGGAGGTGGAAAAAACAAACATTTTAACAATGATATCAATATTATAATCTCAAACGCGTTAGGTAAGACCTCTAGATCACTTACTTACTTACTTACTTAGTCGTTCCCCTTCTACCGTGAGGTGTAGAGGTTTGGAAGAGAGAGCGCCAGACCATTCTATCAGCTGTCTTCTTCCTGGCCTGGTTCCATTCTAGTCCTCGGTCCTTCAAAGATTGTCTAATGTTGTCCTCCCAGCGGACTCTGGGTCGTCCTGGAGGTCTGGATCCCTGGCTCTTTGTTTCCCATGCTTGTCGTGGTAGCCGATCTTCTCCCATTCTGCAGACATGGCCAAAACCATCTTAGTTGGGACTGTTCTATTTGGGTCTGCAGCGGATGGGATTTTAGGCCTTGACGGATCGTCTGGTTGCGGACCATGTCTCTTCTTGTTACTTCAACCACTTTCCTCAGATACCTCATTTCTGAGGTTTGGATCTGGCTTTTGTGGGTTGTAGTCATTGCCCACGACTCGCATCCATATGTCAAGACTGGGACATAGGTGGAGCGGTATACAGCCATCTTCGTTTTCTTACCAACCTCTTTCTTGCTGAGGAATCCACGATTTATGGCCTGAAAAAGTCTCCCAGCCGCTGCTTTTCGAGTGGCCAACTCTTCTTTGATGCCTCCCTTTCGGTCTATAATAGCTCCGAGATATTTAAAGTGGTCGACCTGCTCCAGGACCTGTTCTCCCAACTTAATCTGATGTTTTCTTTCTTCTCGTGATATCACCATGGATTTTGTTTTAGAGCTGCTTATGACCATCCCTCTCTTCTCCAGCTCTTCCTTCCAGACTTGCAGGTTGGATTGGAGATGTGCCTCTGATTTAGCAATCAGGGCAACATCATCAGCAAATGCCAGCTCCGAAATATAGACCTGTCTCATCTTCCAGTACCCCACTGAATACTTTCTTGTTCTCTCCTTACATGCCTTGATGACATCGTCCATAAGGAGTATGAAGAGGTAAGGTGATAGGATATCACCTTGTCTTACACCAGTGGTGGTCCTGAACTCTTCTGACTTATGGTTTGCTGTCCTCACATAATTTCTGCAAGACTTGTAGAAGCTCTGTATAGCATGAATCAGAGGTGCTGGAATATTCTTCCTTGCCAAACAGTCCCAAAGTTTGCTCCAGGGGACCCTGTCAAACGCCTTTTCCAGATCTATGAAACAAAGATGGATCTCACTCTTATACTCAAGGGCCTTTTCACTCAGCTGTCTGAGTGTGAAGATTAGGTCTTGAGTACTTCGGTTTGCTCGGAATCCGCACTGGACCTCATCCAATTGTGGCTCAGCTAGGCGTCGGAGTCTCTGCTCTAGGATTCTAGAGTAGATTTTAACAGGGACACTGAGAAGGGATATGCCTCTATGGTTTCCACATTGTCGATTGTCACCCTTTTTGAAAATTGGTGTTATGATGGCAATCTCCCAATCCTTTGGTATGGTCTTGTTGCACCATGCTGCCTGTAGGACCTTTAAGAGTAATAGGTCGCCTGATGCTCCCATGTACTTAACCATTTCTGGTGTTATACCATCATGCCCTGCTGCTTTGCCCATCTTGATTTTCTCTAGTGCTGCCCTCAGTTCTTCCATCTTTATGTCATCTTCACCATCATTGGTTTTCTCTTCTGTGTCAGTGGTTATCATTTCTGATGCTTCACCATGCTCACCATCCAGGAGTTCTGAGAAATATTCTTTCCATCTTTCCATTACTTCCTTCGGGGCAGTAAGCAATTTGCCTTGCTTGTCCTTTATAAATTTGAGAGGGCATTGTTTTTCTTTCCTCATGTTCTTTAGGGTCTTATAGAACAATTTCTGGTTTTCTTGTGCATCTTTTTCTAGCTTTTCTCCAAATTCTTCCCAGGACTTCTGTTTTGCTGCTAGCACTTTGTTCTTTGCTTCTGTTCTGAGTGTCACATATTCTCTATATTTTTCCATTTGTCCTGTTGTGTTTTTAGCTCCTAAGTATTGTTTCCATGCCATTTTCTTCTCTCTTATTTTCTCTTTGACTTCCTCTGTCCACCAAGGTGTCCTCTTTCTCTGGTTCCCAAGTCGGACTTCACCGCATGCTTCTGCAGCAGCTGTCTTTATGATATCCTTGAATTTATTCCAGAGGGTTTCCAAGTCATCAGGTCGTTCTTCTGTGTTGCTCACTGCTGTAGCAAATAAGCCCCTGATATCTGGTCTTAATTTCTGGCTCTCTCAGCTTGTAGGTCCTAATGCTCATTTCTCCTGCTCGTTTACTTGGTTTCTTGCGTGATGTTGGGCAGTTCCTAGGCTGAGCAACTCTTTCAGTTGTTCGTTTGATTGTTAGCAGGTAGTGATCACTTCCAATCTCTGGCCCCCTCCAGACTCTTGCATCTCGGACATATCTGAATGAGCTTCTCCGAACAATGGCATAGTCGATCACTGACTTCTCATTCTTGGTTGGTTCACATCTAGTGTATGCATGTATGCGCTTATGGGGGAACTTTGTGTTTGTAATGATCAGATTCTGCTCACTGCAGAATCTAAGGAGTCGCTTTCCATTGTCATTGAGAGTATCTTCTCCATATCTTCCGATAACTCCACCCCATCTAGCATGGTCATTTCCAACTCTGGCATTAAAATCTCCGAGCATAATAACTTCATCTAGGCAGTCATCCACTGTCCTTTGAAGCAGCTCGAAGAATTCCTCCTTGACCTCTGCTCTCTCATCCTCATTTGGCCAATACACTATGACCAGGTTGACTATGGTTTCTCCTTCTTTTAGTTTTACAACCATAATGCGCTCCGAGACAAAGTTCCATCCCTTGATACTATCTTTTTGATTTTGGGCCACAATGCAACCCACGCCCCCTTTAGCTCTTTCAGATATGGGTACACCACTGTAGAGCAACGTGTTGCCATGGAGATCCATGACTCCTTGTCCTTTTTTCTTCGTTTCCGTTATAGCCAGGATTTCTAGTTTTGCTTTCCTCATCTCTTCCACCAGCTCCTCTTCCTTCCCATTTATACTTCTTGTGTTCCAAGTTCCATAAGTCGTAGTCCGTAGTCCGTTCCAGTTCGTCGCCTTTAGAATCAGTCCGGTTTTCTCTCTTGTAGTTCGCGTAATCATGATTTAAAGCAAACAGGTGATTGGCCTGTTGTGCCTTTGCATGGTGGAGGGGCTGCCTCCTTACGGCCTCCATGCAGGCCGCCCTCCTCCTTTTTCATCCGGGCTTGGGACCGGCATAGGCGGAGTTCCTCTAGATCACTCCGGTATTAAATTATATTTAAACCCACAATAGTCTAGCTAATATTATCGCGCTTTAACACGAGATATAAACTCTAGTAATTCACAAAATTACGCATGATGAATAAAAGTAGATTTATCTCTAATTATCAATCGCCTAGTGTATATTAATTAATTTAAAGCGTCTCTTACTGGGGGAATGACAAGAAATTAAATATACTTATTACAGCTGGAACAATTTGCTATAAGTTATTTAATATGCTTATTTAATAAACACAGAAATCCCAGTGAAAAACTTTAACACGTTAAGACACTCAAAATTCTAATATGTATTATGATTACCGCCATGCAGGAAACTGACACTCTCCATGAAACTAAGAAATTCTCTCTATATAAAACTCTAAGAGTTCGCGCTAGCAGATATCAACAATTCCTGCGGCAGACTGATAATGACTTTTAGGAGACTGCACATATTTACTGAATCGGCCCAATCTCGCCCATGTCTGGCAAAATCGCACCTCGAGCGAATTCAACGTCCATTCTATTATCAGGTGTTAATCAGAGGTTTCAGATCTCGGCTCTGGCGTCATAACGTGACCGCCGGTGGCCCGCCTCCTGAAGGAATGTCAGTAAGAGATACCGAAATAGTTTTATTTTAATAGCTCGAGAGAGAGAAGACAACAAAGGGCGAATGTCGTGGCTGCTAGCACGATAACTTATTGCATACCAACCAGCAAGCGTGGGAATTCCACTCGAGTTGTTTAGTTGTAAGAGAGAAAGGGGTGACTGAGGGATTAAAGAGAGGCTCGATTTTCATACGTCACAATAATGCATATGACTTTTGACAGGTGAAAGACAATTAAATATCTGTTAAAGTCGATTATATAACTGGAACCACCAGGCCTTTACACACTCCCCTTTCATATTATTCTTGTTTGGAGTTTCTGCTTGATTTTGTTCGATTTTATCTTGTTTTTGTTTGTTGGGTTTGTTTGTTTTTGGTTTTTTGGTTTGTTTGTTTGTTTTTTTTTTGGTTTTTTTTAACATACAAGTATAATTGGTAATTGGTCTTCTTCTTCTGCGTTCAGTTTGTAGTCATGCTAAATCTGTAGGACGATGTCCACAGTCTTTTCCAGGTCAGCGCGGCAGCCTCATAGCTTCTGCTGGAGCTCAGCACCCCTTGGCCAGGTCACACGTCGCGGATCATCATGGATTGGACAGTTTTGGAGAACGTGTTCGGGGGTCTGGATTCCAGTTCCACATGGACATTCATTTGTGTGGGATATCCTGAGGCGATAGAGATGGCCAAGTAGTCTGCAGTGGCCAGTTCTCAGGCGGAAAATGGTGGTCTGTTTAGATGGCGGATTGGGTCATCTCTGCTGTATATATCCCCTTCGTCCTTCCACTGATTTGTTTTACTTATTGTGGATGATGGTTTTTGCTACTCGATAGGGCAGTGGGGAGCTGTATTGTTCCATTTTACTGCCACTTCTTGATAGACCATCTGCTCTCTCATTTCCAGCAATTCCACAATGGGCGCGTAACCACTGAAGGACAATGGTTGATGACCTTTGGATGATCTGATCTCATTCATCACGTTATAATTTCTGATGTTTTGTATTGGTTCCAGTAGTGATCTACAGTCAGTGAAGATTACTATCTTAGCTGGTGGCAGCTGTTCTGATCTGGTGATGATTTTCAGAGCTTGTAGTAGTGCCATAGCTTCTGCCCTGAAATTGGGGGAGATCTTTCCGGTTGGGAAGGCCTTTCGGATGATCTTTCCATTTAGGAATCTTATAAAAATGCCTCCTCCACCATTCTTTACCGCCCCCTCTGCGGATCCATCTGTGTATGCGTGTGTCCACTCCTTCGAGTTGTACTTTTCTTCAATCATTTCTTGAGCCAAAGTTTTTAGTTGTTGAGGGGTCTGGTGGCCTTTCTTTTTTATTCCAGGGACTTCTGTGATGATAGATATATTTTCATGAAAGTAGTCTGGCTCCTCATAATCAATTAACATTTCAATCTCTGTAGGTTGTTATGGGAGGAGGTCTTCATGACATCGATGCAGATGTTTGGAGATGTTTAAGAAGCTGGTTCTCTTCAGCCTGTTTTTTGTCAAACTATGGAGTTTGGCATGCATTGGATGACGTGGCATTCGTAGACGCTTCTCGTTGTGAATGAATACCTTTTCCTCACGTCTGTCATCAAGAGATCGGATGTTGGTGTATCTCTCCATTGCCTGGATTGGAGAAGTCTTCATTCCTCCGGTGATTAATCTAAGGCCTGAATTTTGCACTTTTCCTAGACGTTCTGTGTTTGTTTTGGATGCCGTTGCCCAGGCTGACATGCCATATTCAAGTACAGGCCTGACTGTGCCTGTATAGACTTTTTTAAGTATGCTGGTATTTGCCCACTTGTGCCAGCCAATTTCTTCATTATAGAGAGCTTTCTTGTTGCTCTCTGTTCTACTGCTCTTAGGTGCGGCTTCCAGGTGAGTCTCTTATCCAATTTGACTCCCAGGTATGTTGGGTTTTCCTCGATTGGAAGCTCACTTCCATTTAGTTGCAATTTGATCGTTTCTCGGAGATTTGACAGTGAGAAGCAGGTTGCTACTGTCTTGGAGAGGTTAATATGTACTTCCCAGTCTGATGCCCATTTCTTCTTCTTCTTCCGTCCTTAGCCAACGACCGGCAAAGCAGTCAGTGGCCATTACGCCTAGTGGCGTCTTAAGGGCAACAGCGAATAGATTTTCTTTGCCGCTGTTCCCATCACGCCTAATGGCGTCTTTAGGGCAACGACAAATCAATCCGTTCGCCGTTGTTTCCGTAATCAAAGTGACTTGATCCCCATTTACCGAAGGTATTTAGTGCTGCTTGCATCCTGAACTTCGCAGTAAGCAAATGTTCAGCGACACAACAGGCAGCAAAATCGTCATCATGCAGGGCCCTGGAGATGTGCCCGGACAGCTTCTCTGCAATATAATTTATATAGATGATAAAAAGTGTGGGGGAGATAACTCCTCCTTGTGGCACACCCTGTTGAAGAGTGACGCGATGGCTCAGTTTCCCGTCAAGTTTTACTCTTGCTTTGCGGTGTCGGAGAAAGTCCCGTATCCAGCTGAACATTCGCCCTTCAGATTTGTTGTTGAGCATCTTAAGGAGGAGTCCTTCTTTCCATACCTTATCAAAGGCTTTTGTCAAGTCCACAAAAACAGCCAGTACTTTTTTTTCTCCTGAAAGGCATTTTCTACTTCCTGGGCTAGATATACTAGCTGGTCTTCGGTTTCTCCGGAATGCTGACTGTGTGTTATCAAGCAGATGGGTTTTTTTTCCAGATGTTTCAGCAATTGTGATTTGCCCTATTTGCAATGATTTAACAAGTGTGATGCCACTTTCCCATATCGGCAGTTGTTCATATTATTTGGAATTGAAAACAATATATATCCTAATTATAACCCATCAGAGGTTGAACAGGATATTTTCATCATTAATATATTTAAAAAAGGTGTTAAAGCTTATTAATATATGCTATTGCACCTTAAGGGGATAAGTAAAACTGACAAGTTAACAAAGGTAAAAGGTAAGATATTGTGTATGGCAGTTGTTCTACTTTGTGGCTGCTTTTCAACTCCCTGCGGTGCATAGGCTTTCAATTACTTCATGCTAGCAACATCCCACTGTTGTTTATCGGTGCCTCTTGGAGCTTTTACCCTTTCAGATCAAGGCAAACAGCAATCATATACAATATATATATATAAATAATTTCTCTTGAAAGACACACTGTTACAAGATGTAGAATCATACATATTCCTTGGCAGCAATATAGACAAAGTTGGAGGAAAGCCAATGAAATAAAAATACAAAAGGCTAAAGGAACTTTCATTGAAATTTATAGAAATCAAAAGGAAGGTCCAACACAAAAAAACATAGGAGCAACCTCGTGCCAAGTCCTGTCACGTGTCATCAGCTCAAGATTTGTCCACAGCTTCTTGCCGTTTATTTCTGTCTCCAGTTCACGTCTGCTTGTGTTTTCGCGGTTCATCTACCTCTCTTACCCCGGGGATTCCAGAACATGGACTGTTCCTTAATGCTATCAACAATGTTCCTCAATGCGTGTCCTGTCCCTCGGATATTTGTGTTATGATTGGCGTGAGTATTCTTTCCTCCGTTCATTACAACAACAACAAATGTGGGATGGGGGGGGGGGGGGGGTTGGGGGGAATGGACTGCTACTGAAATCTGAATAGTGGACTTGAAATATTGTGCTGCCATAGTAGAATCAATGCCCAACTGTCCAAGTCCTGATGGTCAGCTATGGTTTAGTCAGGAGTGAGTTTGACGAGTGAGATTTTTCTCGGGTCCCAGGCTGAGTACGTCAACACTTGCACGCGCATAATTATGAGTTATGTTGCCAGTCAGGCCACCAGAACCTGTCAAACGTTCATGACAGGAATGTCTTCGATGTCCGGCCGGACAAATTTTCCGGAGTCTTCTGTCCAAACACGCGGGGCCATTCTTGTTTAGCTTTCTGTCAGACGCTTGCTGGTGTAACGAGCCATCTCATTAGGAAACCCGCCGCCAGGGAGAGCCATAACAATCTCTGGTGACAGAAGCGATCTAGTATTCCCCAGGTCCTGTCGTCATCGTGTCCGGTTGTGGCGCATCCTGCCTTTTAATCGGCGTGTTGATGTTTGCCGGTCTGTGACTGCGGTTAGCACGTCCAACGTTGAAAGCTCGCAAGCTCTGGCATGGCCACGTTGAGAACTTGCAGGAAGACGCAATCTCCGCCTCTATTTGTTGACTTTCTGCGACATGTTATCGTATATACTCGTCGACACCAGGAGCAGATCTTTGATGAAATATAAACATTACCCCGTAGTGTACACAGCCTGGGTTTTATGAGGCCCCTGTTTGGTTAGGGAGAAATGGAAATTCTTCACGAGGGTCAGAGCCGACGCTGAGCTCCTTTTATTTTGTGACAGTCGTGTGTCGTTGACTGTATTATTCTATCCCGGAGAGGAAAAGGTGTGTGTGTGTGTGTGTCATCATCATCATTACCTTCCAGCGTCCAGAGGAGCCCAGGCCTTCAACAGATACACGACATTCCTTCATATAATGTGTCATCCGTTCCGGGACAAAATGTTTCTATGTCATCTTGACCCTCTTCGTGTCTGCGTCTAATTTGTGCGTTTGTTTGGTCTCAGTTTCATTCTCTTACCATGGGGACCCCAGAAAATGTACTGTCTTGTAATGCTATGAATAGGTTTCTCTCATTGTGTGTCCAATCTAACGCCACCATCTTCTCCTTACGTCTTGTTCCACTAGAGTTTGGTTCATTCCACCAGATCCACATTGCTCTTATATTGTCATATCATTTGTATGTGAGTATGTTTGTGTTTGTGATTTAACAGTGTTTGTACAGAACAATGTAGCTAGACTCATTTAAATTAATGCACTCGCATCAAATTATTGTTCATGTGAATCTGTCTTTATGTTCGTCTGTCTGCCTGATCTTTCTGTCTGTCAATCTATCTCTGCCTGTCTCTTTGTTCTTCAGTCTTTAAGCATATTTTTCTACAAAACACACGCAGACACATATATTTTTTAATCTCTGTATATTGAAGATGGAACCACCACTGGCAGCGTTGGTTTTTGTAGCAATGTTTTTTGTAGTATGAGGTTGCCAGTTCTTTGCACAATCTCATATCAGTCACCTCTTACACTTCTCTGATGGACAGTAATACTAGGCTTTGTCTCATCAGAAACACCAGGGATATATATATATATATATATATATATATATATATATATATATATATATATATATATATATATATATATATATATATATATATATATATATATATATATATATATATATATATATATATATATATATATATATATATATATATATATATATTATTTTTATTTAATCTGTTCTCTTCAGCTTTCCAGTCAGCACATGCCTTCATACCTTCATAAAACATATGACAGGTCATCCTGTCACGTGCCGTCTGCTTAAGATCTTTCATTGTTTTCCTCGTCATTATCGTCTCTGTCTCTGCAGTTCTTTTCTCCCTATGTTTTTCTGTCTTCCTCTGCTCATTTATTCTGTGGATTCCAGAACAAGAACTGTCTAGTAATGCTATCAGCAGCTTTCCTCAGTGGAGTCTCAGCGTTGTGGAGTCTCAGCGTTGTGGAGTCTCAGCGTTGTGGAGTCTCAGCGTTGTGGAGTCTCAGCGTTGTGGAGTCGCAGCGTTGTGGAGTCGGCCAAAAATAAATTTCCGACTCCGACTACAGTTTTTTTTAACTGATCATATGGAATAAAATTATGGAGTTATATGTATAAGTATGGTATATGTGTGAATATGGCTTTCGTAGATTACATTTTAAACTATTCATTCATAAAATAATACAAAACAAAACTCAAATTTTAAAAAATATTAACATTTAAAAAATTTTAAAATATATTTTTTACTTGAATTGAATTGGTCATATTAAAAAAAAAAGGATGTGCCTGGGCTTAAGTCTCGTAAACTTCGGAGTAGGAACATTTTTTTTTTACTGACTCCTGCTCCACTAACATACGACTGACTCCAAGACTCCGACTTCACAGCCCTGGTGTGTCCTATCCATCACCATCGTCGTTTTGATATAATTGTTATTGTCTCTACAATCCCTCTTGGTCAAGCGTTCTTATTGGCTAATATTTTTTAACATAGCGCGAATTCTCTACTTAGCGCGAGAGATACAAGTCTTGTCGCACTTATCGGTCAAGGACCCTGGATTTGACCTCATCACAGGCGCGATTTTCTGACACTACACAGTCTGGGAAGAGGGTTTTTTTTTTTTTTAGTATTGCTATTGGTCAGTTTTTTCACACTCACGTTATCTTTAATATGTCATTCGTGCGCATTCTTGTAATAATATTTTAGCCTACATTATTTTGATAATATTAAAGTATTCATGATGTTTATACTATATTATTTTAAACTGCGTACGCACAAAATCGGAATTTCAAATTTACAACAACAACAAAAAATTAACCATCGCCATTTTTTTGAATGACTGGTAAAAACAATAGGTCTCACTACGACAATGAGCAATAACATTGTCTACGTTACGGCCACAAGGCCTTCGTTAGGGAAAGACTAACCAAAACAGAATGGAAATAAAGCAAAAACGTAGTTAAATACATGAAAAATAAATCTAGCCAGTCCACCCAATTCTGAATTTGTCTCAGTAAGAATAATGACAGCATTATTGCTTCA
>JAMPIV010005963.1:130000-279170 GCA_024509875.1 Oreohelix idahoensis
TAACTCGTAGCTTGCAAAGTTATTCCTATCTTCACCTACTTGGTCTATTTTACGTTTTTTCATATGTCTATCTAACGAGTTTATTGCTGCAGTTTTTTACAAGATTATCATCACAATTGAGCATACTGATAAGGAATGAAATATGTCGAGAGTGGTATAATATGAAGGGGTTTGGTATGCCAATGCAACCCTTCGACCTGGGACAGAAGAAATAGCTCCTTGTGGATGATTCATTTAGCACTAACCATGTTGTAACGTGTTGTACGTTTTCATCTTCAATTTCTTTAAGTTGTTTTTCTGTGAAGTGTATGTTAGAAAAAAAAAACATGAGAGGACCGAAACACATCGGGTTAATTAATGAGATCATTGCTGATGTTGGTAGTGGGGCACAGCTTAATTTTGTTAAATTTGACCTAAATTCTAATATAAGGCTGCTTGCTTGAAACTGGTCCGATGTATTATCCATTGTAATGTCATGTCCTAGGTATCTGTAGGAACGCCCTCGATCAGAAGAGGGGATTTCATGACCTTGGATATTAATGTCCGCCTTACAAGTTTTGACCCAATTGTTTCCGCTTCGCTGACCGCTGAACACTGCACACTTTTGTGGCTTAACCTCCATCCCGCTGGTCTCCATAAATGCTGTTGTCTTCTGTGCCATTGATTGTAGGTCGTGTATGTTGGTGGCAAAGAGACTTACGTCATCCACATACCCTTGAATGGGATTCGGCACGTGATGTATTTGATAACCTTGCTCAATCCACCGGAGCCATTTATCGATGCCTTGCTCAAATACAACAACACTCCATGGGCACCCCTGAATAATACCTTTCTTACGCTCAATCCGGTCTGTGATAGTACTAGCGTTTTTAACTTGATAGGAGGAGCCACTGTATATATCTTTGGTGATGTTGACAAAGACGTCAGGGTAGCCTGATTCGCTTAGCTCCCTTATCATAAATTCGTGGTCAATGCTGCCAAATGCATCTTTGATATCAACAAAGCACAGATAGGCCTTTCCTGATGAATGTAGAAAGTCACTAACAGCTGTTTTTAGGGTGAAGACATGTTCTTGAAGACCATTTCTTGGCAATGATCCTTTTTGCCGAGGTGACAGTCGCTGGGTGTCAACAATCCACTGCATGTGTCGAGATTGAATTAATTTCATAAACAACTTGTATGATGATAGCAGTAGAGAGATGGGTCGCCAGTCTTCGATGGTGCTTAAATTTCCATTTTTAGGCACAAGGGTAATTACACCGTGCTTCCAGTCTGGTGGCACCCGTTGGTTAAAAAGGCATGTGTTTAAAATAACCGTTAGGATTGGAGCGAGCTTGTGTGCCTGCTGCTTGATGGTATCATACGTCACACCGTCAGCCCCAGGTGATTTCCTACTAGGCAGTTTTTTTATACACGACATTACTTCGCCTACGGTAAATGGGTCAGTGGCCGGGGCGTGCTTTGGCTCTTGGATCATACATACATACATACATACATACATACATACATACATACATACATACATACATACATACATACATACATTACATACATACATACATACATACATACATACATACATACATACATACATACATACATACATACATACATACATACATACATACATATATATATATATATATATATCTGTCTGCCTGTATGTCTATCTCTGTCTCTTTCTATATCTTCCTCTCTCTTTCTCATATGTGTAAAATATAAATTCACACATACCCTCTTGTGCATAGATCACACACACACACACACACACACACACACACACACACACAAAGGCTGTCAATAAATAAATTGCCCGCAGCTACCAATTTTGTCTACCCATTCACTATCTATCCAGCATTATCAAAGACAAGAGGGTGTTCGTTCGGTCTGTATTGATCTGCTCTGACAGGGACAGACCCATTACTGCGATGCACTCACCCTGTCACGTTCAGCCTCTGAAATTATTTTTTGTGGTCAAGTGTTGAGTAGTTCGGGACGCGCGACTACCAACAAGAGGACGCTAATATCCATAAGAAAATTCTATTTCGGTATATCTGATGCTGGAGTGATTTTGTCTCTTGAAAGATTAAGTCCAATCTACAACGCAAACTTTTTTTTTGTTTTTTTTTTTTTGTATGTGGACATCTCTTTTTCGGTACCGGAGCATAGCTCAAAGTGTTCGTACTTCAATCTCGTCTAGAAATAATAAAATGGCACCCAATGGCGGTCCCGTCTGTGACTCCGATTGGGGGACTCGAGAATGAATGGGAGTGGACAAACCTCGAGCACGTCAGAGAGTACTATCGCGTGATTGTTTTGTGTTCTATGGTCTTCTGAGAACCTCGTCTTGGCAATGATTTCGTGACACGTGACTTTGACCTCAATCCTCTCAGACTTCTAACTGTCCTGGAGAGCTCTTCATACTCCAGACAAAAGAACTATGAATTCCCATGTAATACTAAGCTAATACTCATCAGAACATGGCGCTTACAAAGTTCTACTTGACACTCGTGGTAGGGACTTCGCCAGTATCAGATTTTCTGGAGTTACTGAATAATTAGAGCGGCGTACATTAGAGAGTTAAAGTCGCATATTTCCGTTCTCTTACTGATGGACAATTCAACTTTTTTAGTATTTGCTCATTGTTATTCGCTTCGCAAAGAACACTTATTTTTTTTTTCTTACTCTAGAAATGCTGCGTGTTCGCAAACATTAAATCTGACGACGCAGATATATTGGCATAATTAAGATGGGAAATAATAAATGAATCACCCTTATATCGCAGCCCCGACTTTCATATTCTTCGTGGTTCTTCGCCCTCTTACGGTGATCTATAGTGTTCAATAAAGAGCTGCAAGGAAAAACAGGAACGAATGATGATTGTACTTAATATGACCATGTTATCCTGTCTTAGCTTAAATTTTGCGTCCTCCTGTTTTGCCGAATATATGAGCTTTCTTATTTCCATACATATTGCAGTGAACAAGAAGCCAAGGCGCCTACAATGTGTTGAATTCGTAGCTGGTTTCCATTAGCGTTTCTGATATGCTGTCGATTTTTTAAATGTTTCCTTAGTTATGACTCACAGAAAATCTGTGAGGGACACTACCTTGGCTCTGGCATAGTTTCCTGTATAATTATTTCAGCTGTTTTAGTGTTGCCTTAGGGCTCCTCTCATGGAGCTGATACTCTTGCATTACCATGGGTTTGTCCTCCCCATACCGTCCATGTGGAGAACTCAAATCATACGAGTACTACATGAGTGTACATGGAAGTTTCTGAACAGATAATTCATGATTCATTCAGTTTCCATTGTTTGCTCCCTGTGGATCATGCAACTATCACTGAAGCTGGCCTTTGCAGGAAACCTGCAACAAATCATTTATGTGCTCTTGCAGCAGTGGATTCTATAACAATTTGTTTGACATGATGAGGTTGCTAGCTCCATACACAACCTCGTATAAGTCGCCTCATACGACATGCCTGATGGAGCAGTAGGTCTCTTCTTTCTGGTCTCATCAAGTGAACTACCCAGGGCTGAACAGATAACGGGCATTCATTTTTCTCGTCAGTCCCAACGGTGTCGTGAAACAAATGCACCAGGTATTATCAGAACATGAATTAAGTCGATCAGAACTAGTGAATTAAGTCTATTCGGGTGAACTCCGTGTTTCCTGTGTACCGTTAATTTGTCAAGCTGATTCCACGCCATGTTCATTTTTAAATTTTATATGGTCTTTTAGAACATTGTGAATTAAATCGATTAGAACACTGTGAATTAAATCGATCAGAACACTGTGAATTGTCGATTAGGACATTGTGAATTAAGTCGATCAGAACACTGTAAATTACGTCGATTCGAACTTTGTGAATTAAGTCTAGCAGGCATTATGAATAATCCTTCTTCTTTTTCTTCTTCTCCTCCTCCTTTGAGTTCCCTATGAAGCATAGACTTTCAAAGAGATCTCTCCAAGCCTTCCACTGTTATGAAATATATTCAAGGTCTTTCCATGTCATCTTCATCCATTATGTGTGTTTCTGTGTGATTTCTTCATTTTGCTGGTCTCATCCCCTACATTTAACGCTGCAGATTCCAGACCGGGAACTGCTTGGTGATGCTAGTAGAACCCTCAAAGTCACCAGCTCGCCTGTTCCATTAGAGCGTCTGGTTCCTGCCAAATATAAAAAGGCAAGGCACAAACCAGACTGTAAAGTGTGTAAGGCTGCAGGGAAAAGAAGCCAGACTTGCATTTACTGCCCAGATTGCAATATACGTCTATGCCTGATACCCTGCTTCATGTTATACCACACAGTCGAGGATTATCAACGTTCACGACAAAGACTCTTGCAGAGGCATACAGTTACAACTTCAACCCCAGTTAATGAAGGAAGTAGCTCAGACTCCAACTAGACGTACTTAACTACTCAAACATTCACAAACACTCATTGTCAGATGCCACCGACACAGAATCCACTCAAAAAAGACAAATACAAAAATTAATTTTTTTTGCATTTTATTCACAATTTTGTTAGCCTTGTGTGTTAAAACTAGCAATAACCCGTCAAAACTGACAGGTTTTTAATTGCAGCCATCTTATCATTTTGATCCATAATAATAAGTCTGCAATACTTTAAATTAAAATTTTGTCTTGAAGAAACAATAAAAAAACTTACATTTTAAGGTTATTTTTAAGAAAATGATGAGTTAAATCCGTTTCCCGAATGAAACTGGACAGAAGAGTATCTTGATTGTCTGTTGATTTAATCTGCATCTCCGCACCTCCCTGTCTCCAGTTCATGTACTGTTTATCAATTGTGTTGTTGGCTTCTTTCCATAATCAAACTGTTCATGCACACCGTCATTTGCGCACTTTTCTATTTTCGGGAGAGTACATATAAGCGAAACAATACAATTTTTGTCTAACTTTCAACCCTAACACATTTTATTGCACTGACATTGAACGTAAAATAGACATTGAACAAATTCACTAAAAACTGGAAAATATCATTGTTTTAAAACGTCTCCTGAAATTTCTATAAATAGCCACACAAATTCAAGATGGCCGCCATGATCATGTGAGCAATTTGCATTTAAAAAAATTTTCGGGACCTCTACACCTCACGGTAGAAGGGGAACGACTAAGTAAGTAAGTAAAATTTTCGGATGTACCAACCATTCATAATAGTGCTCTGAAAATTTCAAAGCCCTTTGTCTGTTTTTCAATTTTTGTATGAATGTTCCCAAAAAAAAAACAGTTATTTTTAAAGAAATCTGCAAACACCCTTGGTAATGGGAGACAGTAATGCTCCGGATTGCTGGTCAGCAAAGTGTTAATTACCAATTTAATTTAATATTCTATGCAAGCGTCCTTTATAAACGTTTAAACGAATATTTTTATGACGGTAGAATATTCCCTGTTATGACGGAAGCTAAATTTTGGCTATCGGTTATATAAAGCTAGCTTTGAACTTCAAGAACCCACACTGCCAAGAATGTCAGCAAGAAAATGACATAGACCACTACCGGATCCACTGTAGAAAATATGATCAACAGAGGCTAGAATTAAAAACATACTTTAGAAATAACAGTATAGACATGACAGGGGATAAGGTGTTAAGTATAGATGCCCCAGGGGGAAGACCCATAAATACTTAAACGATATATATATAAAACAAAGGAAAACATATAAGGTTAGTAACAATGGCAATATCAAACAACAATAACAAAAATGATACTCCAGAAAAGACATTCAACCAAATAGAAATTAAGCAACAAAAACTAACAAATCATTTTAAAAAATTTAAAAAAATAAAAAAATAAGCTAACCTACTAACTACTCATAGGACAAGGAAAGACAACAAGATTTTAAAAAAAAAAACACCAACTCAAAAAAAAAAAAATACTAATACAAATTAAAACCAAGTGCAAAGGACAATAGTTATCTATATACAGTACAAAACTGAAAATAAAATGACAAATACTAATATAAATTAAAACCAGCAACTGCAAAAGACAATAGTTATTTAAACATAATACAAAATTAGTAAATAAATACCCCAATTATAACCAATTTTCAGGTTGAACAGGGTAGACCAAGATGGAACGAGAAGAGGCAATAATGGTCAGCTGTTAAGTGCCCGCTCTCCACTCATCACTTTTTCAAAACAACAACAAACAACAACAACACGCGATGTCAGTTAAAACGTATTGCCATATAACGCATTGTATTCTCTGAGTTAATATTCATAATGTCCGTAATTTCTTTCACGTCGATCTCCTGATGTCAGCCAAGGCGACCTCCAATTTAGGGTTACTTGTTAGTTCACTAGAATGTTGTAGAACATATGTAAATTGTTTAAGGACGGTTTTTAAAGGGTTTGAAGCGGTTTCTCCCAAAAGTGTAACATGACCTCCATTATGACGAACAAGCCAGAAGAATGACAGCTGATGTTGCCAAGTTCTAAGAGGCATTTAAAAACTCTAAATACTGGGGGGTGGGGGGGGGGGGTATGGGGAGGGGGAGTATGGAGGATTTTTGAAAATTTCTCCAAGTATTACTGCTTTAGAATTGAATGTTGTCCATGCTTATTTTAGTTTAATTTACTTATTTATTGATCAATTAAAAAAAAATAATGTTCTTATAATTTACTTATTTATCCACCAATGAACTCGGGGCTACTAGTTTGTTATAATTTACTTGTTTATTCATCAATCTACTTGAGGCAACTAATGTTCTTGTAATTTAATCGTTCATTCATTAATCAACTTTAGTCTAATAGTTTTATCATAATTTGCTTTTTTACTTTCCTGTCACTTTGAGACTTCTAATTTGCTTTTTTATTGGACAATCAATTTGGGGATATTAATTTTCTTATAATTTACTTGTTTGTTCATCAGTCAACGTCAGGCTACTAATATTTTTATAACTTAATTTTTTTATGCACTATGATCTTCAGGCTACGAATTTTCTTGTGATTTACTGGTTTATTCATAATTAAACTCGAGACATGGCACACAAACTTTCCATTGCACTATAAAGCTTTTATCAGACCACGTTTGTGGTATCTTATCAGAAACTGATTAATGCAAGTAATATTAGATTTAACAAATTTTTCTATTTTTAGACACTTAACTCAAAGCTGAGGGTCTACTAAAATTATGCAAAATTAAATATCGTAATGAGCTTTCTTTTCAAATTTGGTGTTCACAACTTTTAACTTTAATTTCAGTCCTGCAATTATTTACGAAAATATTTTATTGTAGCCCCTGCTGTTGTGTATCTTTAATGCCTTCGTGTCCGAAGTCTCCCATCATCTAACAAACCAGTTGCAAAATAATCCAAGAACATTATCACAGCTATATAAGAGACGTTTAGTTAGCCAGGGTCTCTGTGGAGACAAATACAAAATAAGATTGTTGTTCTTTCATTATTATTATTATAGTTTTCATCTGCGCTCCTTAAGGACACAGAGCCACCATTGTAGCTGGTCCTCTTGCAGGAAACCTGCACCAAGCATTCACATGCTCTTGTTGAAGTGGTTTCTGTGGCTATTTGTTTGACATAAGATTGTGTTGGTCTCTCAGGCATGTCGTAAAAAAGAAGTGAGTAATGTGAGGTTTTGCAAGGGACTGGCAACCCTGCCATGTATAACTAATTGCTACAGAAAACACCGATACAAGAGCACGTGGGCTTGATCACAGGTTTCCTACTCTAAATCGATTAGAACATTGTGAAATAAATCGATTAGAACATTGTGAAATAAATCGATTAGAACATTGTGAAATAAATCGATTAGAACATTGTGAAATAAATCGATTAGAACATTGTGAAATAAATCGATTAGAACATTGTGAAATAAATCGATTAGAACATTGTGAAATAAATCGATTAGAACTTTGTGAAATAAATCGATTAGAACATTGTGAAATAAATCGATTAGAACTTTGTGAAATAAATCGATTAGAACATTGTGAAATAAATCGATTAGAACTTTGTGAAATAAATCGATTAGAACATTGTGAAATAAATCGATTAGAACTTTGTGAATTACGTCGATTTGACCACTGTGAATTACGTCGATTTGAACTCTAGCTCTAGTTGTAGCTCTAGGCTTCTCAAAGAGTGGGAAAGGAAATGAATAAATTATATAATTCGGTACAGATAGTACATAATGATAGCATAGGTAATATCTGCACTGGCACAGTCGATGTATTCTAGATGTACGTACAGCACAATAAACACTAAATTACAACCACAGTTAGGCATTTAGGATACGGCTTCATATTTAAGGCCTCAGAAAATATGACGTAGTTGACTAGGGGGATCGATACAACGACGGACGTATGTGGGGGATCATCTTTAAACTCGAGAGATAGATATTTGAAACTCTCTAGAGAGGTAACACAACATGGGGGGTAATCTGGTTATCAGAAGTAGACCTCGTGAGACACGTTTTTAGACCCATTAACTGCTTGACATTCAGGGCTGGGAGCGATGATGGTGGGGTTCTCGACCACGAAGCCCAAGCGTCATCATGATGTTTTCGCTGAGATAGAGAATATGAACTGCACACTTTCTCATTGATGGTGGAGATTAGTAGTGGAGCTGTACTGTTAGCATGGTGGTTTTGGTAGCAATAAGCAACCAACAAAACCATGCCAACTGTTTTATGTACATAATACTACATGGAGTACAGATAAACATGGCGATGTTTAGTTTTTTCCCATAGAACAGAATAATGTGTCACTTATGTACAGTAGAAAGCAGGGGCTGGCTGATAGTGATCTGGGCTCCTGGGCTAACAAAAAAAAAAAAAGAGTCATTCTTTACCTTCTAGGGTAACAATGAGATAAAAAGAAGAAGAATGTTCTATTTTTGGATGCCAAAGCTCTACGCTGCAGGCAGAATGTTCGGTTTTTGGATGCCAAAGCTCTACGCTGCAGGCAGAATACGGCAGAACAAGACATAGACAAAGAAGAGGAGTGATATAATGTCAGAGGCAAGACTACGCTGCAGGCAGAATGCGGCAGAACAAGACATAGACAAAGAAGAGGAGTGATATAATGCCAGAGGCAAGACCATGCCAACTGTTTTATGTGCATATTACGTGGGGTTTAGTTGTTGTTTTTTTCTTTAGACGAGAATAATGTGTCAGTTGTGTACAGTACAAAGCAGGGGCTGGCTGATAGTGATCGGGGCTCCTGGTCAAAATAAGTGTCACTCTTACCTTCTAGGGTTATAGGGTTGTTACTTGGATTATAATATCGTACCTTGCTGGATGGGTTGTTATTTTGATCTATCGCAAAGATCTTTAATTATAATTCTTGCCTTCAAATAAAAGCAGAAGTAGGGTAAAAAAAAACTAACGAAGTACTCAACCATTGCCCCTAGCTTTATCTCTCATGACTTGTTAGGGCACGCTTTTAAGTTTTTACTGCGTGAAGGGGCGAGCACATCGTCGCGGAACTTTCTTAACAGCAAATTAATATGAAATTAATATGAAACAAATATAAAGGTAGTGCTTCCTACTGAAAAAACAACAGAAACTCATGTCTTGTTGTTTTTCTGTTGTCTGGTGTTCTACTTCTTTATTTCACCTGCATGATAACATACCTATAATGTTGTTTCATATTAATTTCATAATATTTAACTGTGTTACAGGCCTCAGGTTTCCCTCCCTTATTTTTAGCGGTTCTCAAGGCGGCAATCTTATTGTATGGATCTGAAAAATGGAAAACAAGAAAACCACCAACTAAGATAGTACATATTTTCATAAATAGGACCTAGCGCAGAATATTAGAATTTTATTGGTATGACAAGATAATGACGTGGAACTTATGGGAATTACCTGACAAATACCATTGAAATAAGAGGTGTAGGCATTGGATAGGGCTGTAGCGTGAGGTTTTTATTGGCTCTAGGATCAGTGTAGTACTGACAATACAGAAATAGAATTTCTGCAGAAAAATGGTGAAGTCCCAGTGTCTGAGAGAACTACTGGTATCACAAATTAGTTACGGCTGTGAATGATCTGATCTCGAAAAATTAGTAGAGAGGAGACAGTCATAAATTGCCACCCCCGCTGTGTAACTAACTGTGATATTAAAGAACAAGGAAACAGATTTTACTTAACAATGATAAAATTGACAAGTTGTTCAAATACAATTTCCTTATTATTTATTAAGACTATACACTATCTACTTTTGTGCTGAAGGGTGGATGTTGAAAAATGGAATGCAATGGATTTGTAAGTTTACATATGATTTACAAATATTTATATTTATATAAATTTATATATATATTACAACAAGTTTTCCAATTATAGGAAACAAATTTATATCAGCTGTGCTGTTAATTAAATATATAAAATTTATCAGCTATACTGTTGTTCTTGTCTTTTGCTACGCTAACTCAGTTTTTCGTCCTTGACAGTAAAATGCTCACAATTGCTGACAGAAATGGTACTAATGTGTACTCATCTCTTGAAACAGTTCTGTCCTTAATTTCTGGCACACAACACCCGCTGATGGTCGTTTCGTTAGCCCACCCAAGACTGAGGGGGACTAAAGATGTAGCTCCTGTGCAATCACTGTGCTCCTGCGAAGTTCCAGGCAGCTGGATTGACTGGATATACGACCTCAGGTTTGATGACACGAATAAAACCTGTAACAAGTAAAAATAGGGGCTAATTTCTGTCATCAAGCCCACCTATTTCTAGTGTATATGAGATGAGCGTGTGTCTCAGGTGTCTGCATGTAGGATGAATGACAACATGGCTCAGTATGAGTTAGCAATAGCGAGACAAGACAGGTGTCTACTTGCAAAACATTCTTTCCGATAAATTAATACATGGATACATCCAATAATATAAATTCAATACATGAATACATCCAATAATATAAATTCAATACATGAATACATCCAATATTATGTACACCTAGGTGTGATACAATCATTTCCTTCCCCCTATAATATACCAGGCCCTCTCTGACAAGTGCTATACTGGCTGGTAACATATATCCTAACAATAGGTGTGTTCTGATGATAGGAGTTATATGAGACGAGGACTGTTTGGTTATATTTCAGGTTGGAGTTATAGGTGACAATAGATTGGAGTTATACGAGACAATAGATTGAAGTTATTTGAGTCCTAAGAAGGACTGTTTTGGTTATATTTCAGGTTGGAGTTATCTGAGACAATAGACTGAAGTTATGTGAGACAATAGATTGAGTCCTAACAAGGACTGTTTTGGTTATATTTCAGGTGGTTTTCGTCTTCATCAATCATATCAGGAAATACAATCATTATACCTAATTCCCCAAGATACAATCAGTAGTAACCTGATACATTCATAGTGAAACAATTTATATTAAATATATACAGGTGTAGGTAGTATAAATGACACACAACAAATACAAACATTATATCTCTGCTGTAGGCCTATTTTCCTACAAGTTTATAGTAAATATATTTACCCTCTAAGATTTTAAACAGGCAGTTGACTTTAGTGAAGTAAGAGTTCCCGGTCAATGCAGGTGAGCAATAAATCAGTCTGACAGCTGCTTTTCTTCAGTCGGTCGTCTAGCTGGCTTCGTGTTGGTGTGTGCGTGATTTTGAATAAAATCTCGCCCGTATATATAGGTAGATGAGGTAACTTTTACTGCTTAAGGAATGCTGTTGATTGGTTCTCGGCGTGGCAAGCTGATTGGCTATATGCGGTTCCGTACCATCCGCCGTACAATCCGTGACCGAGACGAGTCCCAGAAAAACAGGGCTTATGCCTAATTTTATTCTGTTTTCCGCTATATTGGGAGACAAGATGGCCCCAACCGAGTTCCGAAAAACAGGGCTTATGGCTAATTTTATTCTGTCTCAGAGACTGGTGAACGTTGCTCGTTGATTGGCTGGGCGATTAACAAAGAAGTGGGTTTACACTTTACGACAAGGGCACATTGAGAAAAACTTGTTGATAGCAACACAAGACGGTTCTTTTTGTAGAATTTCCAGGATGATAGACATAAAGAGAAACCAACTTCACTGAGATGGGAATTTAAGACACTGAAGGCATATCGAAGATATATAACGACCTTGAACGGATGACACGTGACATGAAGACCTTGAATGAAATTTCGAAGGTCTATTCCCTATATAGAGATGAAGGGCTAAACAAAATAGATAAAAATGAATATTTTTGGCGCGGCTTTAAAAAAAAACTTTTTGATTTCAGAACTTTTTGACTTTTGGTTTCTGGAAATCTCTGATGTGATAAATAAGAAACAGAAGCACTACTTCTTCGTGTATGTTGTAAGAAGCAGCTTATAGGTGAGCTTTTATACATAAGCCTGGCAACCTCGTCACGTAAAATATGTTGCTGCAGAAATCACCTCTGCAATTGCTTAGGAAGTGTTTTGGCGGCAGGCTGTAAGACAGCTAAGCTGGGTGCATTAGTGACATAAAAGGAGATATAATGAAGAAGTATGTTCGGATTTTGGATACCAAAGCACTACGCAACAGGCAGATTGCGGCAAAACAAGACATAAACAATGAAGAGGAATGATATAATGCTAGAGGCAGGACTAACTTAGATTAGAAAAAAGAGCAGACGTTGATGGTACAAACAAAACACAAGAGAGAAGAAAGAGGGAAAGATTTGGTAATAGAAAACAAAAAAAGATAAAGATGAGAGTCTACTTTTGCCAACACAAACCGCTCATTGCTGAGAATGGTCAATGAACAGAGAAAAAAAAGGAAAACGAATGAAAGGAAAAAAAAAAACAAAAGACGGAACAAAGTCTTTATTTCCTTCAGTGTAAAGAAATCAACATTAGCATCTTTCTATATTACTGCGGTGTAATAATTTAGTGAATAAAAGGAAAACAAATAAAGAAACACATTACTATTAAAACCAAGAAATGAAAAATATAATTATAGCGAATAAGGTAAACTGAAGAACATGAAAGCGGTTCCAAATTATGAACATTTTCAGCTACAAGAAAATAGAAGAAGTGGTATGAGGAAGACGTCATCAAGGCATGAAGAAAAAAGTTGATGTACGAATTTGTCGAATTATGAATGAATACAAATGCGATCTGTCAATAACGACGGCAGCATGCTTCACACGAGCCAGTGAATTTAGCATCTCGGGAAATTTGAACTTTATCGAGGGTGTAGTGGGTTTGATGGTATTGTATGATGGTGATGTTACTAAATGTAATGTATGAGGCCAGCTGTGAAGGCTCCTGAGATAAAATGTAGTTGTGAATTGTCAGAAGGCCTTTCTTGCTACCACTACGACCTCACACTTAATTTTTTTCTTAATGAATGTATCTAGGTAAAATGTCTAGGGTACTGATATGTAATGTGGTGAGATAATTATAGATACACCCACAGATATTTAAGCAGACTAATAATATTAACAAATGTTAAAATACACTGAACTAACTCACGTGTGTAAAATTTTTGATAGAATTATATTACATTTATTTGTTCTGGATCAAGTTTTATGTTGACCAGAACTTTTTTTTTTTTAGGAAAAGGATTTAAAATTAATGAAAAAAATGCATGGAATGTTACATAATAAATGCAAGAGTGTACATATATAAGTACTAGACTAGTTAGTTTTATTAAAATGTTCTAGTAGTCATCTACTTGGGAGGATAGTTAATGCTTGTGCTGTTGGGGTGGCCTCATCACACCTGTCTATATTGACTACACAGTGTCCAGTAAATTGCAGGAATTTTATGGGGTATTAGCAACTAAAAGGCGTTGGTGAACTTCCAGCAGACCAGAGGCTCACTCATCTTGAAGAAGTAGCTCTGGTGCTGAAATCTGGTGGTCCCACCTCTCCGTGCTGGCGGGCAATAATAGTGGTCTCTGTCACAACGTACTGCACAGATACACTCGAGTAAAATCACCAACTGGATAGACACCGCCTTGTTGACAGCTGAAACTCACAGCTCTGCAATCAAAGTATTGGCTATGTGTCAAAATTCTATTCTCTACCCACGTCTGGACACAACACTGACACAACAACCACATCATACAGACAGGTCAGATCTCTCTGACCAAACAGCACATTTACCATGGTGGTTTTACATCAGATAGGTCCTCCCAGACTATAGATTCTGAAAAATATTTATTAGTTTCCTTCCCTAAAAGTGGATAGGTAATATGTTTCATTATTCTCAACACTTGATCTGTCTTTCCTAACCCTTGTTGGAGTTTATGTATATTGTTGGTCCCTAGACCCTGAACTGGGGCGGGGGGTCTAGAGCAAATCCCTACTTGTTTGTAAGGCTAGATTTCGATATGGCAGTATCAAATCACTCGAACATTAAACAATATTCAAAATATACAAAGAAATAATTTCAATCTTACCAGATTATGAATAAAGAACACAGAAATGCTAGCAAAACTCAGCTGAGCTGCTGGCTATAGTATAAAAGTTATATTTAGACACAGCTCCCACCAATGTCCCTTCGCTTCCCTACTAAGTTGATTTGAACACCTGCTTCTCAAGGTCGTGTTTTTTTGTGCAAATAGCGACACTTTTTATTCCATACAGTCTGTCGTTGATGTGAACAACACTGTCTTTTGTCATTATCTTCAATATTATCTATCCGTCTGTAAAATTAAGAACATATTAGTTCACTGCTCAGAATGGGCCATCCGGCCAGCTAATTTTTATATTCCTATGAAAAAGTTACTTTTTAAATTTTGTAATATTTCAACATCTGCGTTTAGCCGCTGAATTCAAATCAAGGGCTTGGTATCGCAAAAGCGTCCATTTCCGTACCTCGTGTCAATTTGGGGACGTGAATTTTTACTTTCCTCCATCCTCCCCCCCCCCCCCCCCCCCCCCCCCCCCCCCCCCCCGGCCCCCCCCCCCCCCCCCCCCCCCCCCCCCCCCGAATTGCGTCTCCTTAGCCTTTCTAGTCTCACGCAATCTTTCCAGTCATATTTTTTCCTTTTTATCCGCCGTTCCCCTCCTGTCTAGCAAGTCAATTTTTATGGAGGGTGATGACCCGCGGTCTGGGCGATCATGTACTATCAGCAGCCTACGCATTATGTTTTTATCCTTACATGTTATCTTTGGAGGTATTTTACCGTTGTATCTCTGTCAATTTCACTACACATCTCCCCACTTGAAAACATGCCTATGGCAAGTTCCAAAACCAGCGATACACATAGGTAAAATTACTCCTCACGTCTGCCACTACTCTAATTTTGATCACAGGGGTGCCGACTGAGGAAATCTGCACCGACATTCAATTTGCCTGGGATATATTGGATACTGAACTGATAAGGTTGAAGCAATAAAGACCACCTCAGCAATCTTGCGTTTTCATGCTTAGCCTGAGATAAGAATACGAGAGGCTGATGGTCCGTCTCCACCACAAATGTCCTACCATACAGATAGATTTGAAACTTCTTTATTGCCCAGATTAACGCTAAACATTCTTTTTCGCTTGTGGAGTATCCTTGTTCCGCCTTATTCAATTTACGGCTTGCATAAGCGACTGGTTTCAGTTCCCCATCAGGTGAAGATGATCTTTGCAACAAAGCCCCTCCTAGTCCTACATTACTTGCATCGGTTCTTAAGACAAAGTCCTGTGTCAAATCAGGCAGTTTGAGAATAGGCTTGCTAGTGAGTTTTTCCTTTAACTCTTGGAACGCTAGTTCACATTGTGCAGTCCAAATAATTTTATCTGGAAGTCCCTTGCGAGTCAGATCAGTCAGAGGAGCACAAATAGCGTTAAAATTCTTGATGTATTTCTGATAAAATCCGCATAACGACACAAATGATCGCACGTCCTTTTTTGTTTGCGGCCTAGGTGCTCTCTGCAGTTTTTCCAAGTTCTTAGGATCAGGGGTCATATTACCCTGATATACAGTGTGTCCCAAGAATTCCAACTCTTTGCATCCAATACAACATTTTGTTGGCCTAGCAGTTAAGTTCGCCTCCCGAAGTCTATCAAAAACATCTCCAGAGCTTCAATGTGTTCTTCAAATGTCTCTGTGGCGACGAGAATATCATCCATGAAATTCGTGATACATGGGTTATTCAGGGGATCCAACAATTTGCGCATCATCCTTGAAAACACACTCGGAGCATTTTTCAGTCCGAATGGTAGCATATTGAATTCATAATGTCCATCCGAAGTGCTAAAAGCCAAATAAGGTCTCACTTCAGGCTTCACTGGGATCTGGTAATAGCCTTTACTAAGATCCACCTTTGAAAAGTATTTTGCCTTGTTCAGTCTGGCAAATAACTGTTTTGTGTCTGGTAATGGATCCACTTGTCCTTCTGTGACAGCATTCAGTTTTCCTGTAATCTATGCACAGTCTGTGTTCCCCAGACGGTTTTCTCAACAAAACGACACTAGAACTAAAAGATGATTCACTGTGCGAAATAATCCCCTCCTTCAACAAATAATCTATTTCTTCCTTCAATGCCTTCTCCTTCGCGAACGGAATAGAATAGGCTCTCATACAGATTGGGTTTGAGTCTACCAGTTTCATGTCATACTGTAGCAAATTTGTATGGCCTGGTTTATCTGTTAATACATCTGTATGTTCCTCCAGAACCTGTTGAACTCTCTCCCTCTGGTTTTTAGTCAGGTGCTTACTGACTTTTACCTGTGCTGCGGTTTCACAAGGATGTAATGGGTATTCATGTGAGGTGAGTGGTTCTTTTTGCATCTGGGTTGCAATAGCCAAGGTCAATAAGGGGGTGCTTTCCTGGAGTGGTCTGTCCAGATACTTCTTGAACAGGTTTACATGATAAACTTTCTCCTTCCCCTTTTTGTCAATTTTATAGTTTGTTCTAGACACCTTCTCTAGAACCGTATATGGACCTTGCCAACCAATTTGTAATTTATTCTGGCTTCCGGGTAGTAGAAGCAGCACCTTCTCTCCGACTGCCAGTTCCCTGTCCTTTGCCTTCCTATTAAAATATGCTGCATGTTTCTTCCTGGCTTGCTTCAAATTATCATTTGCCAGTTTCCATCCAGCTTTCAAACGAGTGGTCAGTTCGTTCACGTATTGATACGATGAGGTAACAGTCTCTTCCGCCTTCTCATCTGTCCAGGTCCTTAATAGAGCTTCTAATGGACCTTTTATTGGCCTCCCAAATAGCAGAGTTGCGGGAGCCATCCCGGTTGAACTATGTGGTACCTCCCGGTACGCAAACAATGCGGCGGGCAGGAATTGATCCCACAGATCCGGTTTTTCGTGTGCCAGCTTTCTCAGGATAGAAATGAGAGTCCCGTTGAACCTCTCTACCTGGCCGTTCCCTTGTGGATGGTACGGACTACAATGAAAGTGTCTGGCTTGAAATAGCTTAAAAACTTCTTCCGTTAGTTTCCCCTTGAACTGAGAACCATTATCCGTCAAGATTTGATGCGGGAATCCTAATCGGGTAAATATTGTAAGTAGTGCCTCTGCTACATGTTTTGAATCAATTGATGGCAGGGCTACCGCCTCTCCCCACATAGAACAAGTGTCCACCAGAGTAAGGATGTAACTGTTCCTCCTCTTGGTCCGAGTGAGAGGTCCTACAATATCCACTGCAACCCTCTCAAAAGGTGTTCCCACTATGGGCATTTCCCCTAGAGCTGCAGGAGCAGTCCAGTGCTTTGGAGCTACCCTTTGACATTCTGGGCAGGATTTGACATATCTTTTTATATCCTCCGTTATCCCTGGCCAGAAGTAATGACAAGCTATACGCTGTCCTGTGGCGCTGATCCCCATGTGACCACTGAAGGGAATCGCATGCCCGAGTTCCATCACTTTATCTCTATATGAAGTGGGAAGAACCAGCTGGTTGTGACCATTTGTTCCAGTTCCGGCCTTCCTGTATAAGAGTTTGTTCTTCATGAAATATTCCCCCTTGCTCGGAGGTGTGCGACATTTGGGCAATTTTTTAAAACAGGGCTTGAGTGTCCTATCCTCAGCCTGCGCCTTCCTCATCTCCTCTGGATGAGCATTTATAGGTTCACCTTCTTCCTCCTTCTTCTGTGACCTGGTCTGCACTGTCGCCATGATCACAGGTTTCTCGGGATTCCCCAAGAAGACGTATCTACACCCCAATATCAGAGGGTAGATTGGTTCATCTATCACTGCTGCTCTGATTTCTCCCTCCACATAGCGAGTTTTCACCGTTATCCTTGCGATGGGAAGTGTCATGAGTGGTATGTCCTTAGTCGCCCCTTGTATTTCCACTGTTTCTGTGGTATACTGACTTGGGTCCACTAGGCTAGACTTCACAACTGAATCATAATCCAAACCTGTATCATAAAGGCACCTTATGGTGACCCCATTACAAATAACATCCTCACAAACTGGGGGGTGATAAGGTTCCTGTTGTCCATTAGGATTAACCTTTAATCTTCGCGTCCCCGACTTCATTGCAGCAATGTTTGAAGGTTTCCTTCTACAAAATTCGGTGTTATGGTTATCCTTCTTGCACCATTTACACCATCTTTTTCCTTGGTTCACCGGTTTTCTTTCATTGAACTTTTGGTCATTGAACTGTGAGTTTCTGTCGCGATAGTCATTTCTTGGCCGCTCAAAGTTTGTCCTACCTTTATTTCCCTGCTCTCTATTATCAAATTTATTAAATTGCTGTGGAGCTTTAAAATTGTCTATGTGCTTCTTTTTAGCACCACTTACCTCTGCCTGAGCTGCCTGATACCTCTCAGCAACATTTAAAATTTCCCCCCAACTTCTCTGCACCTTGTTCCATGAGAAATTTTCTCATGTCTGGAGCCATGGACTCTCTCAATTGCTCAATCATGATCATTTCTTTAAGATCTTGGGTCTTCCCCAGAGCCGTCCATTTCTCCAAATAGGTTTCTAGTCTAGCAGAGAATTGGTGGTATGTCTCCCCAGACAACAGTTTGGCATTTCTAAATTTCTTACGATAAAATTCACCATTCTTCTCGTACCTTAACTCTTTCAGTCCCAAGCAAAAAAGTGGGTTTGGCCCAAGCAAAAATGGCCACCCCAGTGCGTTTTTATTGTTGTTGTTTGGAAATAATTTTTTAAAATGTTCATATGCATAAATAACTTTGTTGTTGTATATGAAACTGAAGGTAATTGATGTCTCTACTTTATCTTGTGCTACAAGTATAAAAGCTTTGAAAAAATGATTAGTTATTCAAGGTAAAGTGGAGGATATGCCTTAAAAAAAAATTTATTCAAGGTAAAATGGAGGATATGCGCTTAAAAAAATCGCTTTAAAAATCTAAAATAAATATCTCAAAACAGAAACACGTTCACTCTTAAACACGTGCTGTATTTAAAAGAATGTACTTGCAGTCCGAAATGACTTTGTGGGTAGTTATAATTAGAAACAGTCTCAAACAGAGGCACATATACTAAAGGCTTTTTAAAGTCGATTGGGCCAAGCGCGTCTAACTCCTGAGCCTTTATAAAGTCGATTGGGACTTAAAGAGTTAATAACAAAGCCTGCTTTAACATGTCATAATTGTCTTGGTCTTCCCTGTTCATTTTGGCAAATACTTCATAAGAAGTACCTCTCAATCCCTGTGATAGCTTTAAACTCCACCTCTCTCTCTCTCTAACCCATATGTAGTAGCTAATAACTCAAAACGTCCTAGGTACCCCTCTATGTCATCGTCTTTTTCAACAAAATGGTCTAAATGAAACCCCATAGCTGAGTTTGAGGCTCCCAGACTGGGCGTAGCATCTGAGGCAAAAGGGCTGGCACCATTTTCAGGAGCCGGGCCTTGTAATTCCAGCTCCCTTAGTCGTAATTCGTGCTCCCTCTGCAACCTTCTATCTTCTGCCTCCCTTTCGGCAGTCAACCTTTTTTCTTCTGCCTCCCTTTGCTGTCGTTTTTCTTCTGCCTCCCTTTGCTGTCGTTTTTCTTCTGCCTCCCTTTGCTGTCGTTTTTTCTTCTGCCTCAATCTGCAGCCTCTTAATCTCAGCCTCAATTTGTAACCTCTTTTCTTCAGCTAACTTTCTATCTTCCCTTTCAATATATTTATCACATTCAGCCGTTACATATTGAATTAAAATTTGACCATCCATTCCCATCTCCTTTGCGGTCAGCACAGCAGCTGATCGGAATTTTGCTAGCTCCGCCATACTTTTTAGACAATATAATAATATACAAGCTAAATCTCTAACCAGTAAATACACTAAGTACTTCTTATGACTATAGTCTAACTAATTCTAACTAACCAGTTAACTAATTAGTTATCACTGGCTGTGAAGATTCACCAACTTTTATCTGCAGGGACACTTTTAATTTTAAAGGGAATTTCACAATTTTTTTTTTTTCCCTAATTTTATTTCTCCAACCAGGAGATCCTAATATTACTGTTGGGCTAATTATCCCTGGACAAGACCCCAATGTATGTAGTGGGTTTGATGGTATTGTATGATGGTGATGTTACTAAATGTAATGTATGAGGCCAGCTGTGAAGGCTCCTGAGATAAAATGTAGTTGTGAATTGTCAGAAGGCCTTTCTTGCTACCACTACGACCTCACACTTAATTTTTTTTCTTAATGAATGTATCTAGGTAAAATGTCTAGGGTAATGATATGTAATGTGGTGAGATAATTATAGATACACCCACAGATATTTAAGCAGACTAATAATATTAACAAATGTTAAAATACACTGAACTAACTCACGTGTGTAAAATTTTTTGATAGAATTATATTACATTTATTTGTTCTGGATCAAGTTTTATGTTGACCAGAACTTTTTTTTTTTTTTAGGAAAAGGATTTAAAATTAATGAAAAAAATGCATGGAATGTTACATAATAAATGCAAGAGTGTACATATATAAGTACTAGACTAGTTAGTTTTATTAAAATGTTCTAGTAGTCATCTACTTGGGAGGATAGTTAATGCTTGTGCTGTTGGGGTGGCCTCATCACACCTGTCTATATTGACTACACAGTGTCCAGTAAATTGCAGGAATTTTATGGGGTATTAGCAACTAAAAGGCGTTGGTGAACTTCCAGCAGACCAGAGGCTCACTCATCTTGAAGAAGTAGCTCTGGTGCTGAAATCTGGTGGTCCCACCTCTCCGTGCTGGCGGGCAATAATAGTGGTCTCTGTCACAACGTACTGCACAGATACACTCGAGTAAAATCACCAACTGGATAGACACCGCCTTGTTGACAGCTGAAACTCACAGCTCTGCAATCAAAGTATTGGCTATGTGTCAAAATTCTATTCTCTACCCACGTCTGGACACAACACTGACACAACAACCACATCATACAGACAGGTCAGATCTCTCTGACCAAACAGCACATTTACCATGGTGGTTTTTACATCAGATAGGTCCTCCCAGACTATAGATTCTGAAAAATATTTATTAGTTTCCTTCCCTAAAAGTGGATAGGTAATATGTTTCATTATTCTCAACACTTGATCTGTCTTTCCTAACCCTTGTTGGAGTTTATGTATATTGTTGGTCCCTAGACCCTGAACTGGGGCGGGGGGTCTAGAGCAAATCCCTACTTGTTTGTAAGGCTAGATTTCGATATGGCAGTATCAAATCACTCGAACATTAAACAATATTCAAAATATACAAAGAAATAATTTCAATCTTACCAGATTATGAATAAAGAACACAGAAATGCTAGCAAAACTCAGCTGAGCTGCTGGCTATAGTATGGCGTCCCTGAACTTATTTCACTTTATTTCATTTGGAAATCACCACACTTGCGTTTTCTGTGTCTATCACTGAACAACTATTGAGAAATGACCCCAAATCCGCGTCTGAGCGCCGATAAAATGATTGTCTGTGGCCAACCACTGCCTAGGTTTTTTTGAATTTCAAATTTCCTACACTAAAGTCATTTCAGTCATGCTTCAGTCAAGTATGGATTTTTATCTGTTAGTCTGTCCGTCTCTACTTGCGTTTTTACAAAAATGTACTTGATTTTTGAACCAACCTTTCTCTCCCCTCCAAAATTTTGTCGTTAAAAGTTATATTTAGACACAGCTCCCACCAATGTCCCTTCGCTTCCCTACTAAGTTGATTTGAACACCTGCTTCTCAAGGTCGTGTTTTTTTGTGCAAATAGCGACACTTTTTATTACATACAGTCTGTCGTTGATGTGAACAACACTGTCTTTTGTCATTATCTTCAATATTATCTATCCGTCTGTAAAATTAAGAACATATTAGTTCACTGCTCAGAATGGGCCATCCGGCCAGCTAATTTTTATATTCCTAACATTAATATTATGAAAAAGTTACTTTTTAAATTTTGTAATATTTCAACATCTGCGTTTAGCCGCTGAATTCAAATCAAGGGCTTGGTATCGCAAAAGCGTCCATTTCCGTACCTCGTGTCAATTTGGGGACGTGAATTTTTACTTTCCTCCATGCCTCCCCCCCCCCCCCCCCCCCCCCCCCCCCCCCCCCCCCCCCCCCCCCCCCCCCCCCCCCCCCCCCCATCCCCCCCCCCCCCCCCCCCGACCCCCCCGCCCCCCCCCCGAATTGCGTCTCCTTAGCCTTTCTAGTCTCACGCAATCTTTCCAGTCATATTTTTTCCTTTTTATCCGCCGTTCCCCTCCTGTCTAGCAAGTCAATTTTTATGGAGGGTGATGACCCGCGGTCTGGGCGATCATGTACTATCAGCAGCCTACGCATTATGTTTTTATCCTTACATGTTATCTTTGGAGGTATTTTACCGTTGTATCTCTGTCAATTTCACTACAGAGGGAAAGAAAAATTATTTGTCAAAGAAGCCATCATCATTACCCATCAGTACCTTTAGAAGCATAGGATTTCGACGAATTCACGCCATGCTTTCATGTTTAGTGCCATCCATTCAAGGTATTTATATATATCTTCTTTATCCCATTGTGTCTGTTTCCAATTTCGTTCTTTATGAGTTTTTTGTTTGTTTAATCTCCTACCTCTCTTGACTTGGAGATTCCAAACCTGTGATTGCCTTATAATGTTGTCAACAAGTTTTCTCAATGTGTATCCTTCCACAAGCCAGTGTTTTCTTCTCACAAAGTAATATGGAATAGAATGGGAGGAATTTGGCTTTGATATTTATGATATCGAAAGAAAAACATTAAATAAAAGGTCTACCATCAAAGAAACTTCTTAAGTTAGGACCGATAAAGTAATTCATTGTTCAGGATGCCACCCCAGTACACAATCACCCAGTTATCAAGATATCATTATATAGGTGTGTTTTGTGTTAACAGTACCATGGACAGCTACAAAGAGTTACGAGGACGCCCTGAAATAAATCGGTGCGAACCATCATCAGCTGCCATCTCCACAAAGAAGGTTGGCTGTAATGGATCTCCAACGTCTTCTGTCTGTTGTCTTGGTGGTGCACTCAGATAGACTCTTTCCTGTCCATCTCTTGATGGTATCTTTCCACTTAAAGGCGCTGTCTTCCCCTTGCACGTTTGCCTTCAACTCTCCTTTCTATTATGGTCTTCTGCAAGGTGTTATGTCTTTTTATGTGGCCAAAAAATTTTGCTGCCTAATTTTGATCTCCTTCATTAGTTCTCTTTTCATACCTAGGTTTTCTAGGAACTCCTTATTTGTTCTTTCTCTTTCCATGAGATGCGCCCCATTATTCTATATATCCACATCCCGAGAGCCTCAATTCGTTCTTCCAATTGCTTATTCATTGTCCATGTTTCTACACCATACAGTAATGAAGAATATAAATAACATTTTATGATTATCAGTTTTAATGTGTGATTTAACTGTTTAGATGTTACTATTTGTCTCATGTTGTTTAGATGTTACTATTTGTCTCATGTTGTTTAGATGTTACTATTTGTTTCATGTTGTTTAGATGTTACTATTTGTCTCATGTTGTTTAGATGTTACTATTTGTCTCATGTTGTTTAGATGTTACTATTTGTTTCATGTTGTTTAGATGTTACTATTTGTCTCATGTTGTTGAATGTAGCTTTGGCCATTCGTATTCTCTTCTTGATTTCTGTCGGTGCCTATAGGGAGCGTATTACTAAAAGTAGAAGGAAGCCTTTCACTTTCTTTGGGCATTTAATAATAAGAAGCAATCTGGAATATATTGTTGTACGATTGAACGAAAAAGATGTAGAGAACGACAAAGGGAGAAGTGCTGGACAGTTTGACATCATATCACGCAAAGAAATCAACAACAGAATTGATAAACAGTTCTGGCGACAGGAAATTGTGGACACACATTATCACCTACACCACCAGGCATGGTACTTCCGGAATAGTACATATGTAAGTGTGTGTGAGTGTGCGTGTATCTGTGGAACCACTCGCTAACCCGGATTTTGTGAAGAGGTTAGATGAACAGGACATGGGCACTAATTGTTCAGGATGTATTCGTAGTCTTTGACCCATTTGATCGTAAAATAGTCAGTCTCAAGAAGTGATGTAGGTGCCAGTATCGTATTAGAATGTGATCATTTATGCATTGCTACCACTTTATTAGGATATTACCACTTAACACAGCCACGTGTTTATTAGAAAGATACCCGCTTATACATTCACATTCTACCGTCCGGGATTCTGCAACCTAAAATACCGAAAGAACGGTGATTTCCGGTTTTTGTCTGTACCACCACGAAAATGGCAGCGATAAAAATTTATAAGATCCATTGAAATGCACAAATATATTTTATGACGAAGACAATGCCTTCTCGACAATTAACTTTCAAAAATATATAAATATATTTGATTACGAAGCCAGTGCCTTTTCGACAGTTAAGTTTCATAAATACAGAAAAACTGTTGTTCTTGAACTATTTAAGCTCGAGTAAACGAAACTGATTCTATTCAAGATTCATTTGATGAGATTCCGGTGTCCTTGCAAGATTCGCTTAGAATTGTTTATTATTGTAAATTCCACAATTTGTAACTGTGTTAGAATGGAACTTGATGTTCATCGACGTTCACACTAAACCGGGCACCATAAAAACTAAGATAATAAAGGTGTATATATAAGTACTACTTTCTTGTCCCGTAAACTTAAAAAAAAAAATTAAACACTACAAGGGCCGTTATTCAATAATTACACGTACGGCGGAGAGATAAATTCTCAAGCGTTGCAAAGCTGCCATTACAAAAAAGCGGTACGTTCGATAAGGTATAAATTAAACTCTGGGAATGTTGTGAGCACTCTGGTTTGAGGATAGTTTGTGTTAACCTGTTGGCCGTTGCTATGGCATTAGGTGTAAACGGTGTGACACATCAACGTGCACTCATAGACATGCCAGCTAGGACGTAGTCACAGCCAAGCCTTCAAGATATATTTGTTGAGGTTTAACGTAACGTGGCGTTGAGCCAGGTCAGTATAAGTTAGATCACCCACACAACACGGAGAACAAGCATCTTATAAATTTCAAGAAGGAGGGAGATGGTTTTTTTTTTTTTTTTTTTTTTTTTTTGTGATGCGCAGTCTTGATGTATTTTTTCTTCTATTAATGTCAGATATAATTCTAATAACAACCAGTATCCGCCATGTTATCGCATCTCTGTTCAGTATAATCATTACTTGTGTATGCTCTTCCTTGTTTCGTGTGGCGTGTTAAATAAATTATTATGTATAAACTCTTGCATCCACTTAGTTACAGACTTTCATAAATGAGTGCTAGCGCAGGGGAAAAAAAACTTCTTTATGGTATGGCAAGGTCCCCAAATGTGAAACTGATAGCAAGAACCGGACAAATACAACATGAAGTAAGGAGAAGACAGTGGAGTTGGATTGGACACTTACTTACTGAGGTGACTAGGTGATAGTATTGCAAGGTAATCTTGTTCTGTAACCCCAGTGTAAGAGAAATATAGATTTAAAAAAAAAATACATATGAAGAAGAAAATTGGAAACAGACATAAGAGGATAAAGACGACATGAAAAGACATTGACCAGATGGCTCAAACCAGGATGACCTGGCGTTGATTTGTTGAAAATCCAGTCTATACAGGGAGCTGAGTACAACGAATGAGTGAATTACCCCATCCTTCTGCCACCCTTTTATGCATACCTGTTATGTTCATGTTTGTTTGGCCCCGTGGAAAGGCTTGTTGACTTATACCTTTTATTTTCTCCTCTTGTATTCCCATAGAACAAAGAGAGTGAAAACTTGAAAATTCGGAGATCGGAAGAAGGATTCCAAAGAACTGCTACTTACATTGGTGACGGTTACATTTTTGCGTTGTATCTCTTATCTTGATTACCCAAGTTGTTAATGGAAGCTTTTAGTTATTAAATTATTCTTTCTTTTCTTTTTTCTTTAAATTGACCGATAAACTTTCCAGCGTACCAAATTTATTGGAACTTCACTTTTTCATCTTCTTGCGATCGCATCTTTGATGTTTACACCGTCAGACGAGTTCTCATGATGAATTCGACCGTTGTCTGGAGTTCCTCTTTAGCTCCATACAGCTTTGAGTTTAGTGTTGAGTCATTGGGCCAGTATATCTTTCTTAACTGGTTGTACAGAGGACAATCCTGTAGAATATGCTCAGCAGTTTGTTCGTTTAATCCACATGTGCACAGTGGTGAAGCAGACAATCGTAGCTTGTACATGTGTTTATTCAGTTTGTTATGCCCTGTCCTGAGGCGAAAAATGGTTATCTGTCCCTGCCGGTCAAGAGTCTGGTAGCCGTCGTTATGTTGATTCTGTTCTCTTCTGATAGTCTGGATAGCTCTCTTTTTCTCAAAGTATGAGATTTCATTATCTTCTTGTTCACATTCTCCTCCCTTTTTTGCAAGTTTATCTGCCTTTTCATTTCCGGGTACACCACAATGAGATGGTACCCACTGAAGTATGGTTTGCTTTTTGGCAGCTACCTTGTTTAGTTCATTTCTCAGATGTGGGAGTTTACCACCCTTGAGAGCTTGCAGGACAGACAGTGCAGAGTTGGTGTTATAAATCATATTTGCAGCTTGCTCTAGAGCTTGAACCTCAGTTGTATTGTTGGAACAGAATTTACCAGTGGGAATATGCCTAGTCTCATAGTGGTTGCCAGGATATGAGATAAAGATACCGGCGCCTCCGTTCTTAACAGCATTTGTTGCTGATCCATTTGTATAGGCCTGTATCCATGATTGTTCGGGATAGCTTTCTTGGATCATACTCAATGTAGCAGTTCGTTTTTGCAGATCATTATACTCATATCCAGTTGTGAGACCACTGATTGATGTATTAATATTGAGGGTACTGCTGGCTTGTTCCCATGGTACAGGTTACAGGGTGGGCTTCATCGGTGTTGTCTTCATGGATAGGTTTTCTTGATGCTGTCTTTTAAGTCTTTTTCCCCGATGGACAAAGCTGCTACGTTTTAGACGTCCCAATGCCGGATCATCTAGTCTTGCCTTCATTGGGTGCGTTGGCATACTGTTGTACTTTTCCATCTGGATCATGCTTTTTGTGTCTCTTCTATTGCACAGTGTCTGTAATCTAGTAGCTTTCTGCATCTCTGATATCGGCGTAGTTTTCATGACTCCTGTAATGACTGCAGATGTGAGTTAGCAGCTTATGACCATGCTGCTACGCGTGGTCTTATTACTCCATTATAAATCTTCTTTAGAGTTCGTTCATTTGCTCTCCAATTGGTACCTGCTAGTTTTCTGAGTATACCTAATCGTCTTCGGGCCTTTCTTTCTGCATTTTCAATATGCTTATTCCATGTAAGCTTTTGGTCAAATGTCACCCCAATATAGGTGGGGTAGCTTTCTTCCTTGATCATGGTTGTCCCTAGGTGTATGTTAGCTGCTTTATCCTTGGGGCAGAGGGTGTCGCAAAATTGGTTTCAAGGCATTGCAAACGTTTTCAGGTAGATTTATAAACCCGTCAACGATCGATTGACCGCTTTCAAAATGGCAGCGTATCAGCGAAATGTGTATCAGACAGAGGAAATCGCCAACGATAAATAAAAGCAGAAGGGAATCAGTATGAAAAGGATTTTACATTTCAGTACAGGGAAGGATTGTGTATAACTGCATATAAGAAGGAACGGTAGGAAGTTCTCATTTACGGAGATATATGCGTATTTCGGCTGCCCACAGTTACGCTAAAAGCGTGTAACCCACTTCTGTTCTAAATATTAAAATCAACAAATAACAGTTTGGGAATTTACATGGATAGGAAGATAGAGTTTTATCAGCTGTATAAAACTAGATAAGATGGAACAATATGGATATTATATATGCCGAGAATGAGAAAGGCAAAATTTCAGTCGACGCACAGATCGGCTGAAATCACTGTTCGGGAAGGATTTTTCAGGCTAGGTTTAAGCTGTGACGTCGGTACCCTCCGATACGTCCGCGCTATCGTATATAAAGCGTAGCGGTAAACTGAGACACGGACAACGAAAGAGGTTTGAGACAGACTGGAGGCAGAGTTTCGCCACTACCCATGAATTGTGAGCGGATCGCCAGAAACATTTTTAAGTCCAGTATCTGAAGTCTGAGGGTTCCATGAAATAACTCAAACCAGACTGTCCAGTATCAGAAGCCTGTGTCGTTCATCCGAGGCAATCCCACAAAAGTGCAGGACCCCAAAGAGTGAACTTCAACTGGTCATTGGCATCCCTACTGTTGGGCCTACCAAGTCTGATATCAGCAAAGGACAGTTCAGTTTCAGCATTATCAAGTTGGAAAGATAAGTGTCCTGTTTGACACTGACCACCTATACATGTGAAACAGCCAATAGTTGAAAATAATAATTAACCATACAGAAACTCAGTCAACTGATGACAGTTATCCTTAAATTCAAAGGACTAATAACAGTGATTTCAGTAACTTTATTATTTAAGATCTTGAAGTCTAAACAGTCAATAATAGTAATTGTGTGACTTAATTTTCTATATATTTATATATTTCAATGCTCTGTTCCAACTAGCAGTAATAGAATATTAGTGTAATTATTAAACGGTTTTAACTGTACCTGAGGATTTATTCACTTCTTCCATTTTGTGGGTTCAGTGAATGTACATTTTACTTATCCCCTAGAATATAAGTAATCATAAGATAGTCACAGGGAGGAGACACCTTAAATTCTGGTACTACTTCTTACCAACTGGGCCAGGGTTTTCACAGTCTGACTATTGTTATGATAACAATACACCAGTGCTTATTTCTAAGACTGGGGTATTACTTGTAAGGTTAGAACTCTTTACTGGCATACTCTTACATAATAAATAATTTTAAATAACCTCCCGCTACAGAGGGAGAACAGCGTTGTGGAGGTTTTGTCTGTGTTTATTGTGATAAGCAATTTCTCTGCCCATGCCATTAGCATGTCTGCTGCTCGCTGCATTCTATAATTTGCTGTAGTGACGTATTCATCGGCGCACCAGAGTACTAGGTCGTATGCATATTGTCGTGTTTTGGTCTGTCTTACACCACGGTCATATTTACCGCTCGCAATAATAAGGGAAAACGGACCGATACAAAGAACCAACGAAAACGCTCCTTTTTCTAGTGTGTATAAGGAAACCTGTTTAGGCTTAACATAGAGGCCCATTTTGTGTAAAGGATAGTAAGAATTTATTTAATTTCTTAAGAACTAGAGATGTTTAAAAGGAAAGATATAGATAGTTCAACAACGGGGATGTTACTTAAGAGGTACGTGCAAAGACTTCCTCGAATAGTAGTTCATTTAAAGAGAAAAATCGTTTAATTTGACATCTATACATCAGGGTAGTCCCCAATTTAGTTAGTTAGTTAAAGTCTGCATATTTTTTAATGCATTTTGCTAACTAAACAATTATTAGATAGAACGGTAGAGATAAATTCACAGTATAATTATAACTTAAAATGGTCAAAATCGGTTCAGATTTAATAGAGATAATAAATATTAAAATTTTGCACATTGAACAAGTAGGCAAAAGATGCTGTCGTAGATTTCCGATAGGAGAATTAAGACTAGGTTTCATCAAGGAAAATACATATACACATAGTCATAAAAAATCAAGGAAATGTTGCAAGGATGATAGCCCCGTTATAGTGTTAACTCTAGGTTTAGCCCGGCCCCGTTAAGAGAACAGATGATGGCGCCAGAGTCACAGATACATAGGGTTTGAGTCTAAGAGTTTTTCTTTGTTTTATCTCGTAATTATATGCACAGAGTTTGAAAAAAATCTGATTTAACCTAAGACAAAAACACAAGAACTCTAGCCTTAGCAACAAATTATGCAGATTGAAAAAAAAAAATTAGGACAGCAACAGGGTGTCAAAGATAAAATAGTGAAAAATATCACTCAAACCAGCGTACACTCATTCATTCCGCCATGGCTTTTCACACTTGTACTCACGACTTTGCTTGCTGCCTCTTGGAACACATTGATTTTAGATTTTCACACAGACTCAAAAAAAAAATGCAGTCTTCTGCCAAGAAGTCCCCAGTTCCAAAAGACGTATTTAACTTGGAGTCTCCGGGAACGACTACTTGGGTATGCAAATTTGTTCAAATGTCTGATTAAGTCACCTAACAATTATTCCAGGCGCGGGAGTTAGCAGAGCACAGTGTCAATAGCGTAGGTTTCAAAAAAAAATGATGAATGTCAGGTCGGTGCCTTCCCTCAGTATAGGATTCACTTTAGTCACACCACAGATTTGTCCACAAGATATAATCTAGTCGGGAAATGATTGTTAATATTCACGCCACCAGGCAGCAAATTATATAGAGTTTCTAGAAGAAATTAAGTGCTGGCTCCAAGGTCCAGTATTTATCATTACAGTCTTTGAAAACCCGTTATAGGGATATTAGTATTTCTGTCTAACTTGCACCGTCAGATCAGTGTTACTTGAGAAAACCCACGTGGTTCAAAATAAGGACTGTCTATTTCTTCACAAGTATGGAAACTACTACTAGGTGCTGGTAAAGTTAGGGTCACCCCAAAACTTTCACTGTGTGGAGGAAAAATAACACATATAATATAATAAACAGAATCTGTACTGGTTAAAACTTACATTTAAACTTGCAAGCAGAGAGCTTTGCTTATCATTTAAACTTCCCGTGACGTAAGTTATATTTAAAAATCAGCAATCCTCATAAATTAAGAACACGTGCGTATTCCGTCACCATTCATGAGGCTGGATTCTAGAGTTTATACGTTAGTTTAGAAAAATACACTCGACTGAGTATTAGCAGTTAAATTAAATTCATAAATAGCTACAATTGCCGTTATAAGCTAGAAATTAAATTTTTAGTCTGCTTTCCACTGAATGCTTCCCTAGAAAATATAATAGCCTACCACTTTATTTCTCTTCTGCGCTAAAGAAATAGATTAAAATGAATTAAGCGATTTAACACTTTAACACTCACAAAATCTATATATCTATCATATTAATTACCTCAACCACAGAATTACAGGTAGTCGCACAACTTAAGAATAAAAATGCTGAAAATATTTCTGGAAGTCTAGAAGTTCGACAAATTGCCGAAACAAACTGAGATCTTCGCTAACAGCTATTCTGTTTTTCGAGCGACCTATCTACTGTGGAGTCTATGAGCGAGAATGAAATTAAAGTTTCAAACTTGGCCAATATCTTAAAATCAGACAAAGGGCCCAAACTTACTTCGCCAAGCGAAATTATCTCCCCTACTCCCAACATTTACGTCCGCTTAACGCGTGTCGTAACTGTCACCTACTGACCACGATGTACGCGTGTCAGTTTCAAATCCCAGACAGCCTGACTCCATTTCAGGGCAGTTTTCACACTACAGCTGACCATGGCCCAAGTGAGCGCCGTGTCAGTTTGGGATTTTCCAGCCAAATGTCTGGATACTGACCGGTGCAGATGTAAAGTATCACACCTCACCGGGACTAATGCCGAGAAGAAGCTCGCGCGCTCGGTGAGAATGTAGACGATTTGCTACGTCCTATGTTCAGCGAACCGACTTATCACGCCTTCTGACGCCCTGCAGCCCTGACATCTACGTAATATCGTCCTAGCGCGATTCTCAGTTTAAGAGAAAGGAAAACAGGTAAAGTTTGCGAATTATATGAAAATAATATTCGCAAAACGAATGGATGAAAAATACACAGGAAAAAAAAAAAATACAGAGATAATAAAAGAGAGAATTTATGTGAAAGAATAGGAAGAAGATGTAGGAAATTAAATGAATATAAACCCTACGTGACAGAGCCTCCCCCCTTTAAGATATGGAAGCACTCCATGTCTACGTTATGGAGTTTAATTTCCTATAACCGTAGCTTCGGGGTGTCTGTCTTCTTCCCTCTCCATCTCCCCCTCCATCTCTGTCCAATTCCTACTCAAGTCCACTCCTCAAAGTTTCCTTCCCCTGGAATGTCTCATATGCGCGCTTGAAAGAGCGTCGCCGCTTCTGACATTTTTGAAAGATTTCCTGTGATAGCGGTGGAATATCCCTGCCACTATCGTCATCTTCGTCAGTTTTGGCGATCGTCAGGAGATGGTCGGAGGTTGGCACTGGTTTTTCCAAGTATCTCTTTAAGAGATTTAAATGGAAAACCTTCTCCTTTCCTTCAATAGAGATCTGGTAGTTAGCCTTAGAAATCTTTTTCAGGACGGTAAACGGCCCTTGCCATCCGATCTTCAGTTGGTTGTTCTCAGTAGGGAGTAACACCAAAACTTTCTCTCCTGCTTCCAGTTCTCTCTCTTCCGCGACTTTCCTGTATCGGTTAGCGTGCTTTGTGCGAGCTCGCTTAAAGTTAGTCGTTGCTAGGTCCCACCCTAGTTTCAACCTTTCCTTTAAAACCGACACATATTTACTTGCTGAGACGACTGTCTCATCCGCCTTCTCGTCTGTCAGAGACTGAAGTAAGGCTTCAAGCGGGCCCTTAATGGGTCTGCCAAATAAGAGTGTAGCTGGCGGAAATCCTGTGGAAGTATGAGGAGATTCTCTGTAGCCAAATAATGCTGCAGGAATACAGAGATCCCAATCTTCAGGTTTCACTTGTGCCAGCTTACTTAGCATCATGGTGAGGTTTCCATTAGCACGTTCCACGAGCCCATTTCCCGCCGGAGTATATTGCTTAGTGTGGATGTGTTGGGTCCTCAAGATCTTAACGATCTCATCCATCAACAGGTTTCGGGATGGAGATCCATTATCCGTCAACACTTGCTGAGGGAATCCCAACCGAGTGAAAATCTGCACGAGGGCTTCTGCGACATGCTTGGCATCTGCGCATGTTAGCGGGATAGCTTCTGCCCATAAAGTGCATGTATCGACTAAGGTCAGGATGAACCTGTTCCTTCTTTTAGTCCTTTCGAAAGGCCCTAAAATGTCGATCACAACCCGTTCGAATGGTGTACCCACTATTGGCATTTCACCCAAGAGACTGGGGGTGCCCGTTGCTTGGGTGGCACACGTTGGCACTGGGCACAGGATTTGACATATCTGATAATATCAGTATTTACTCCTGGCCACCAATAATGAGTGGTTATACGTTGGTTTGTGGCGTTCTGTCCCATATGTCCGCTAAAGGGAAGAGAGTGCCCCATTTCTAGGATTTGGCTTCTGTACTGTTTCGGTACTAGGAGCTGGTTGTAACCTTGGTCAGGCTTGCCCGTTCTCCGATAAAGTACGCCATCCTCAGAAAAAATGTCCCCGTGCTGTTTGGGTTCCTTAGCCATGGGCAGTTTCCTAAAGCAGGGTGCCAAAGTAGGGTCCTTGTATTGTTGCGCTTCTTTAAGTTCCATAGGTAACAAATTAGGCGCAGGCTCCCGTTCCTTCTTGGTTTGCCCTCTTGTAGTTACTGCTGCCACAATCGGCTCTTCCGGTTTCCCAATACACACGTATCTCCCGCCAAGTATGACTGGGTAGATGGGATCATCCATAACAGCCGCTTTGATCACGCCTCTGACAAAGTCAGAGTGTATCTCCACCAATGCGATGGGAAGCGCTGTAGGTGCATCACTCTTACGAACTCCACAAAGTTTGACGGTCTCTCCTGTCTCTTGACCGGGTTTGACCAGGTTTCTGGCAACAATGCAATCATAAGAAAGCCCCGTGTCAAATAAGCAAGAAGTTTGAGAACCGTTCAAAGTAACAGTACCTCGCGTTGAGGGTCTATCCCCAACAGGTTGGGAATCACTGTCAATAATTCCGCCTTGCGAGACTGTCAATAAGCATCCGATGCGTTTCGGCTCGGTGTGCTCGGTCTGATCATATGTCCCGTGCTCAGGGGTTCTCCCTTTGCCACCTTGTCCTTTCTGGCTACGCTGCCATGTAGGGCGGTCGGGTTGATCAGACTGTTTGGGGGTGGTTGGGGTACTTGTTCTTGTAGAACTTGGATTTTTCAGGAGGGGGGTTTTGAGGTCCAGTTTCTCTGTGGTTGTTTTGGTTAGAAGCCTGAGAAGATTGCTCTAGGTTATGTTTTCGAAAATGCTCCTCTGTCGGTTTCCGCTTTGTGGCCGGTAGTTCAGCCAGCGCATTGTGATAACGCTCAGACTTTTCCAAAATGTCTTCAAGTTTTTTCTGCCCCCTGCTCAGCGAGAAATCTCCGGGTATCAGCAGACAAAGTGTTCTTTATTTGTTCAGTTAGAACAAGTTCCTCAAGACCTTCATAGGTAGAGGGGAGCTGCGAAAGCTCAAGGCACTTTGTTAGATATCCCTTAAGACGAGATGAGAACTGGTGAAAAGTTTCAGAATTCTCTTTCCGGCTGTTGCGAAACAGTTGCAAAAACTTGCGAGCGTTCATTTCAAAGCGCTCCAGTAACGCTTTCTTCAACACATCGTAGTCGTCTTGTTGGCTACTTTCCAGCTTAGAATAAACATCATAAGCAGAACCTTTTAGGGCCTGGGAAAGTTTCATATTCCAACGCGACCTCTCTAACCCGTACAGAGTTGCAATTTTCTCAAATTTTTCTAACCATGTGTCAATCTTCTCATTTGGACAAGGAAAAGATTCAAGAGTGAAAGACATAGCATTTAGTTGAAGAGATTGAGTGTTAGCAGGATCAGTTAGGGAGGATGAGAAGATTCTCCATTGCTGGAGGTAGAGGCAGCACCACGACTTTGGAATTCTAGAGTTTTAAGAGCCAACTCATGCTGTCGTCGTTGCTCATTTTCTCTTTCCTCATGCTGTCTCTCCTCCCTCTCCTTCTCATGCTGTCTCTCCTTCTCTTTTTCCTCATGCTGCATCCTGCGAATTTCCATTTCCTCATCCATCTTCTTCTGCTGTAAAGCTTCGGCTGCTTCTTCTTTCTTTCCTCCTAGCTTCTTCTTTTTCCTCTTTAGCTTCAGCTGCTTTTCTCTCCGCGTCATATCTCTCCAGTTCGTCCCTGACAAAAGCTTTCGCTTCCTCTCCTTCCAGTCCCTCCTCTCTCGCTTCGTCCCTGAGGGTTGTCTAAGCTTTGCCCTCTCGGCCATATTATGTCAGTGACTGAGACACGTGGAGATAGAAAATAGGAAAAAGAATAACCTGGTTCCTACCACTTACGAGAAAAAAAATCAAAAATTCAAAAGATGATATCCTTAACCCTGGGATACCTCCTCCAAAATAAAATCTAACTATCGCTGCTATTATCGGCAATAAAGCACTCAATGCAAAACACGACTACGCCAAATAAATGGTAGTTAAGATTACAACTGAAAAATAAGTTGCTACAGTGGAAAAGCAAAAGAATATTGCAAAAATTAAAGAGAAAAATAATCCCTTAATTTTTTTAAAAAATCCACTATAAGTTCGCCCCTGAAGTCAGATCGGGTAAGGGAGGGAATTAATCTGGACAAAAAAGTCCGAAACACACTCCTTAACTTAGTTCAAACGCCGTTCTGCCTCAGTACCCAGTGAATGTTATACACTCACCACTTTACCAGCATTTAGTATTACAATCAGCAGTTAACATATATCCCGACAAAATCAACCTGTAACCAAAATGTATATTATTCAAAGATGCTGTGGAAAAAAAAAAACTTATTAGTTTGTGTGGTCAGCACGCCCGTAAACAGATCGCTAGTCTAGGGGGTAATTTTTTTAAAAAGATACACAACTCACAAGACATCACACTCTTACTCTATTACAGAATAAGAATCTTAAATACAAAATCCAGATAGACGAGTCCACGTTTGTCGTACTCGTCTTCCTATTCTAAGTTCAAAGACCGGAAACGAGCCCTCATTTGTCGTACTCGTCTTCCTATTCTAAGTTCAAAGACCGGAAACGAGCCCTCATTTGTCGTAGATTTCCGATAGGAGAATTAAGACTAGGTTTGGTCCCTTCTGAATAGGTTTGAATAGGTGATAGACTCAGTGAGAGTTAGTGAAAGGTAATAGAATTTCCACACACGTGAGATGATAGATTTTGATATAGTGGCTGTCTCTGAAAGCGAAAAGAATTCTTCTCTCTCTCACCTATCTTCTACAACAGTTGTTACAGCGTCAGACAGACTACACCAATATACATATTACGTATATTTCTATCACTCACAGGCACGCACATACACGTGACGACAGGTAAACACACAGACGTGGGAAAACTATAACAATGATATATATATTATCTAGAACGAGCTGACCAAACACGATTATTAAGTTCAAGAGCGATTTTATTATCAGGAAAAATCGGCTCACAACATCAAAGAAAGTACATCAAGGAAAATACATATACACATAGTCATAAAAAAATCAAGGAAATGTTGCAAGGATGATAGCCCCGTTATAGTGTTAACTCTAGGTTTAGCCCGGCCCCGTTAAGAGAACAGATGATGGCGCCAGAGTCACAGATACATAGGGTTTGAGTCTAAGAGTTTTTCTTTGTTTTATCTCGTAATTATATGCACAGAGTTTGAAAAAAAATCTGATTTAACCTAAGACAAAAACACAAGAACTCTAGCCTTAGCAACAAATTATGCAGATTGAAAAAAAATAAGGACAGCAACAGGGTGTCAAAGATAAATAGTGAAAAATATCACTCAAACCAGCGTACACTCATTCATTCCGCCATGGCTTTTCACACTTGTACTCACGACTTTGCTTGCTGCCTCTTGGAACACATTGATTTTAGATTTTCACACAGACTCAAAAAAAATGCAGTCTTCTGCCAAGAAGTCCCCAGTTCCAAAAGACGTATTTAACTTGGAGTCTCCGGGAACGACTACTTGGGTATGCAAATTTGTTCAAATGTCTGATTAAGTCACCTAACAATTATTCCAGGCGCGGGAGTTAGCAGAGCACAGTGTCAATAGCGTAGGTTTCTAAAAAAATGATGAATGTCAGGTCGGTGCCTTCCCTCAGTATAGGATTCACTTTAGTCACACCACAGATTTGTCCACAAGATATAATCTAGTCGGGAAATGATTGTTAATATTCACGCCACCAGGCAGCAAATTATATAGAGTTTCTAGAAGAAATTAAGTGCTGGCTCCAAGGTCCAGTATTTATCATTACAGTCTTTGAAAACCCGTTATAGGGATATTAGTATTTCTGTCTAACTTGCACCGTCAGATCAGTGTTACTTGAGAAAACCCACGTGGTTCAAAATAAGGACTGTCTATTTCTTCACAAGTATGGAAACTACTACTAGGTGCTGGTAAAGTTAGGGTCACCCCAAAACTTTCACTGTGTGGAGGAAAAATAACACATATAATATAATAAACAGAATCTGTACTGGTTAAAACTTACATTTAAACTTGCAAGCAGAGAGCTTTGCTTATCATTTAAACTTCCCGTGACGTAAGTTATATTTAAAAATCAGCAATCCTCATAAATTAAGAACACGTGCGTATTCCGTCACCATTCATGAGGCTGGATTCTAGAGTTTATACGTTAGTTTAGAAAAATACACTCGACTGAGTATTAGCAGTTAAATTAAATTCATAAATAGCTACAATTGCCGTTATAAGCTAGAAATTAAATTTTTAGTCTGCTTTCCACTGAATGCTTCCCTAGAAAATATAATAGCCTACCACTTTATTTCTCTTCTGCGCTAAAGAAATAGATTAAAATGAATTAAGCGATTTAACACTTTAACACTCACAAAATCTATATATCTATCATATTAATTACCTCAACCACAGAATTACAGGTAGTCGCACAACTTAAGAATAAAAATGCTGAAAATATTTCTGGAAGTCTAGAAGTTCGACAAATTGCCGAAACAAACTGAGATCTTCGCTAACAGCTATTCTGTTTTTCGAGCGACCTATCTACTGTGGAGTCTATGAGCGAGAATGAAATTAAAGTTTCAAACTTGGCCAATATCTTAAAATCAGACAAAGGGCCCAAACTTACTTCGCCAAGCGAAATTATCTCCCCTACTCCCAACATTTACGTCCGCTTAACGCGTGTCGTAACTGTCACCTACTGACCACGATGTACGCGTGTCAGTTTCAAATCCCAGACAGCCTGACTCCATTTCAGGGCAGTTTTCACACTACAGCTGACCATGGCCCAAGTGAGCGCCGTGTCAGTTTGGGATTTTCCAGCCAAATGTCTGGATACTGACCGGTGCAGATGTAAAGTATCACACCCCACCGGGACTTATGCCGAGAAGAAGCTCGCGCGCTCGGTGAGAATGTAGACGATTTGCTACGTCCTATGTTCAGCGAACCGACTTATCACGCCTTCTGACGCCCTGCAGCCCTGACATCTACGTAATATCGTCCTAGCGCGATTCTCAGTTTAAGAGAAAGGAAACAGGTAAAGTTTGCGAATTATATGAAAATAATATTCGCAAAACGAATGGATGAAAAATACACAGGAAAAAAAAAGTACAGAGATATTAAAAGAGAGAGTTTATGTGAAAGAATAGGAAGAAGATGGGGAGCGACGGTATAAAAGTCCTTGAACTTGGTTGATTTGGAGCCACAACTTTTTGAAACACTAAGCTGTACAGAAGAGAGCGGCAAAACGTGTGCTGTCAAATAATTTGCCACTGCATCTGCATAGCAGACCTAAATAGCTTTTGACAGCCTGTTACAGCTTATGTGTATTGCCTGAGGGTTTTATCCTGCAACTACTAAGATTGTACGAGACATTCACTTCTGAGGGACTCTGTGGTGCAAACGTTCTCAATATATCTAGAACTAGACAACACGTGTTTCCCAGCCTGGAGATCCAGACCTTGTGTGATCCTGGCTATAGTTGGATGTTTCTCAGTTCTGGAGATAAGTGGAAACACAATTCCACTGGTCAGCTAATCCAGCAACATTTTAAACTAACTAACACACCAATAACAGAAACAGTTTGAGTGATGACTCATGAAGGACTTTTTTTTAAACTAATACCAACTTAACAGTCCAGTGAGAGTGATAACTAGTTGTAAAATAAATAATTAATATTTGTAATATAACTTTATCATATTTAACTATTGTGGAAATTGACATTCCATGTTTATTTATTTTATCTTGTAAAAACATTTGAATTCTTTATCTTTTTCCTAACCGAAAAGAGAAACGGTATAGGATCAACAGATTGTAAATAGATATATAATCAGTCTTACTTAATTATTTAAATTGAGTTAAGGTTCTTTTGGCTATATATATATCTATTACATATTTAATTAACTAATTAATCCCCTAGCAGAGTCAATACAAAACTAATAACCATTATTCAAGGGAGGATCTTGAGAGGTAGCACTTACACCTTCAGTAACAAACACTATCATCATACTTGAAGGTTTATACAGCTTGACCCTACCTTTGATTGTCGATACACCCTTGCTCTTTTTCAGAGAAGGGGGTATTTCTTATAAGACCAGTCTCTTACCTAGCACTATCCTAGTATCATCTGATACATCTTTTTGTCCAGGATATCTTTCATTTAATAACATCTGAACCTCTCGCGACACATATAAGGCAGCTTTCACTCCGGATCATTGATATATACAAGGAAGAGTGTTGGAGAAATTGCTCCTCCTTGAGGTACCCCCTGAAAGAGCAACACTTTTCTGCTCTGATACCATCAAGAGTGACTCTAGTTCTCCTGTTGTGCAAGTTATCATGTTGCCTTGGATTCCACTTCTCCTAAGTTTTGCAATAAGGCCATCTTTCCACACCTTGTCAATGGCCTGTTTGAAGTCGACCCAGATCGTTAGGACCTTTTTCTTCTCCTGGAAGGCATCTTCTACTGCTTGAGACAAGTAGGTAACTTGGTCTTCTATACTGTAGCATTCTCTAAATCCAGCTTGCTCCGGCACCAGGATCTGCGCAGACTCTAAATACCATTTCAATCTGTGGTTGACTATTCGCTCCATAGTTTTCCCAAAGCAGCTTGTGAGACTGATTGGTCGGTAACTTGCAGCCTTGGTCTTACATTTCCCTTTCTTTAGTATGGGTATTGTGATGGCTTCTCTCAATACTTGGGGCACCTTTCCTTTCACCTAGCTGTGGTTGAATATCTCAAGCAGTTTTTTATTTGCTGCTGATCTCAGATTTATTAGCATTTTGTTGCTGATTTCGTATGGGCCGGTGACTTTTAGACCTTAAGCTTGGAAATAGCCTTCTGTAGTTCTCCTAGTGTGATGGGTTCCCTCATTGGGACATGAGTATCTGTCTGTCCCATGATTGCCCGTATTTCTTTTCTTATCTCTCTCTGATGGTCTATGTTAATGGTTAAGTTGCTTTCTGAACTGTATCTTCTAGCAAACAGGTCTGCAGCTTGTTTTCCTCTGAGAATTTTGCCACCTTCATCCAGTATGATAGTCTGCCTAGGCGAGGAACACTCTTCATTTAGAGATTTAACTAATCTCCAAAGTTTCTTATCGTCTTTCTCAAGGTTCAGCACTGCCGTTTTATTTCTTCAGCTTTTCCGTTTTTCTTCTAGCTTTGTTCTCTGAAACTCTGCTACAGCCTTTTTCCATTTGTTGTGAGTTTCAAGTGAAGGCTAAGACTCTGCGTCCTTTCTAGCTTTGTTCATAGCTTCCTGTCGTTCTTGGAGTGTGCTGGGCCAGTATGGTGTGTAGTTACATCGGAATCCTTTGGGAATGGTTTCTTTTGCAGCTTGAAGTATGCATCTGTTGAAGTATTTTACCACTTCACTAATGTCACTGTTCTGCACCTTGAAGTCGGACAGCAGCGTATTCACCAGATGCCTGAATAAACCCCACTTGGCCTTTTTTGTAATTCCGTCTTGTAATGGCTGGGCCTGTATTGAGAGTTACACTCTGGACAGTAAGAAGGATAGTGCGATGGTCGCTTGGTCTCCTACTTCTCTACTAATGAGTCCAGCTATATCTGGGGTGGCGAAGGCAAGATCTGGAAGTTGTGTGCCATCCTCTGGAGTATAAGGTAGGACTATCTGTGGAAGTATTGACTAGGATTAGGGAGTGGTCATCTTGCCATGTTTCAAACTCTTCACCCCTGTGATCTAGATGATTATAGCCCCAGCTCTGGGAGTGGCTATTAAAGTCTCCAACTGCTGTAAAGTTGGTGGCTGGTACCTGTATACAGCTGAGACTCAGGGGTTTGTTGTTTGGACAGTTATAGTTCAGAAGTCCTTTTTCCATTTTGTCTACCTTTAGCTGCAACAGCTGATATTCTGCTCCGTCCATGTAGGTTTTCCTTTCATGTGTGTCGTAGATTTACGATAGGGGAATTAAGACTCAGATTGGTCCCTTCTGAATAGACTAGAACATGAGGTGACTCAATGAGAGAAGATATAAGAAAATAGTTTTCACGAGTGAGATGGAAAAATAAGTAATTCTGTCCCTGAACTGGAGAAATCTACCACTCAGCCTATCTCTCTACAACAGAAAATGTATGTCAGACAGATTACCCAGTAATATAGATATACTCTATATCAACCACTCACAGACACGCGCACACAAGTGACGAACGTTTAGACGTACAGACGTGAAACTATATCTATGGAATATGAATATTTGTTTGGAACAAGCTGACCGACACACTTAAATAAGTTTTTGCAAATTTTATTTTATCATAAGACAATTCACCACATTACATAAAATAATCACATATAAATATACATAAGTTCAATGAATTACTAAGAGAATAATAGATTCATAGGAGTAATCCTTTCCCCCTCTGTTTAGCCACGATCCTGTTAGGAGAAAAAGTTATAGCCCCAGAGAGTCACAGATTTATCCGCTATGGTCTAAGATTTCCCTCTATGGTTACGAACAGAGTTGATATATTAAATCTATTCTACGTGGAAAATGTCATTTAGCAACAAACTTGCATAAAGAAATACAAAGTTATTAAATGAGTTATTACATGGAAGAATTATTTATCCTGCATTCGCTCGCTCTGACAAACAAACTGTGATCACAGAAACACACACAATCAACCTTACCTACAGGTTGCATTCGCCACCTCTGGAAAATTGATTAAAGGAACATGCAGTCCATCCGCTGTTGGTTGTCTGTCGAATCAAGCCCCAGCTTCTCCAACCGACTAATTAATCAAATGTTGGGAAGCGCTAGATTCGCTCTATTTCTAAGCAGGATGCTGTTAAATGTTACTTCAAATTTTGTCCAGGTAGGAAATAATTATGGAATCAACTGGTCACAGGGTACAGTAGCGGGAATTCTTCAATCATACATCGATTGTCAGGTAAACAAATTCTATTCAGGGTCAATCTTCTTCACAACACGTGGTCGTTATATAAGTACTGTTACTGTTTTGATTTAGTCGCCACCACAGGCCGACAGTATATGAACTTTGGAAACAAACAAGAACTCTGGATATTCGAATAGTCCAGTTATCGTTTATTCTAATAAGTCTTTTGGGCCAGTGCTATGTTTCTATCTGGGTGTAAACCACAAGGCCCGACAGTCACTTTGAAAGCCCTATAAGTTATTTAGAATGTTCTTTCTTTGTAGAAAATATATTCATTTCATATGGAAATGGAAGCCGCCGGTAAGGTTATAGGGTTATTGACCCAGAACTGAATAGGGAGAAAAAATGCAAAACTTAACATCATATAGCATATTCCACAATCCTATCCTACCCGCGTAAAATATAACATAGTTATCCACTTCGGTTATAACTTAAATTATAAATTGCAAGCTTAGAGCTTGTCTTATCGTTTAAAACTCCCGTGAAATAAATTATATTCATAAAAATCAATCATCATGAATTAGAAATACATACGTATTTCGTCAATACTCAATGATGAATCAGTGCAGTTATAGGTTAGTTTAAAATATTATCGACTGATTACTAGCAATTTAATTAAATTTATTTATAGCTGCATAAGTTTAAGCTAGAGATCATAATTTATTTGCTCTCCACTGTAACGCAGTAACTTTAGAGAATATAACTGAATTATCATTTAATCACTCTGCACAGAAATTAACTAGTGAAATAAAATAAGCGATCACCACTTAAATCACTCAACCACTACTAGATATATTATTATACCTCAACACAGAACTACTAAGAACTATTTCCAATTCGACCAACTAAATGATGCTTCTATTAACAGAGATCTTAGGAATCGAACGGTAGATGGTTCTAGTCTTGACTGCGGAGTACTGAATGAATTTAGTCTAAACTACGGGGGTTTATATCTTATGAAAAGAAATGATTCACTAATTCTCGAAAACCCGAATAGTCCCGTCTTAACACTTACATTAACTCAGACGTCGGCAAATAAAACTGCCAGTGCGCGTTTTTACACCTACTGCTACCTTATGGCCGTTCCCAGCGATCCATGTGTTTCATATCACACCTATCACCGAGAAAACTTAGCCAGACGAGCCGTGTCAGAGAAAAATGCTAGACGATTGTCTGCCATCTTATCCCTGTCGAGAACGAATTCACACGATTCGATCTCAGCAAAGACTTAGCTTAACAGCAATAAAATGTGTTGCTAAATAAGAAAAGAATAGGCAAAGGTTTGAATGGGAGAGTTATATTTTTCACAATCAAACGAATGCGAAATAAAGGATAAAAGAGCGATATTATAGTAGAAGACACGGGTAGAATAAAGAAAAGATATAGAAATTTATTAATCATAAATCTCTCTGCGACAATGTGCATGAATGCTATTTCCTACAAGAGTAAGTACTCCTCCTTTTCGTCTATCTTGTCTGTCGGATCTGAAGCATTGATATCCCCTTATTTTAAAGGTTTGATTTACTTTCAAGTGAGTCTCTTGGATACAGCAAACACCGACTTGCTTCTCTTACAATATGATGTCACGCTCGCGTAACGACAGTAGAACATATGATATGGACATAGAGACACTGTATACCCTAATTATACCCCATCAGAGGATGAATGGTATATTTTTGTCTTCATCAGTTAAAAAAAATAATTCAGACAATGGAAGAATGTTCGACAATCCGAGTAACCCATTCTCGGTCCGAGTAAAATAAATTTCGTATGTTCGTTCATATTTATACAATTTTAATATATAACACAGAAAAGTGATAACAGTTTGTTGATATGGTCTTTGTGTATATATGTCTCCATAGTTACTGTGTTTCCCACTAGAGTTACTTGCCCTTATGCTAAGTTCTTCCTTTCTCTTTCTGCTTCTAAACATGGCTGATTAAATATGTCGGTTTGTATACAGTGTGTTCAGGCTTCGTGATTATGCTTCGTAATGTGAGAATGTATGACAGCCAGCCACGTCTCATTACATCTAACAACATTTACTATACACAACAGTAAATATCAACATGGTGGCAGCGGTGTTTATTTCTACAGAATTCGAACTATTCTGCTGAATATCTTGTAACACGTGTGCTGACGTCATAGACTTGAGGTGAGGGGACGATAAACTGGTAAACCAAGTTTAACTCTTCTGTTGGTAGGTTATTGCTTGCATACCATTATAAGACATTTCGTCATGGCAGAACGGCCCATGTTTCGGTTACCACCCTGCCTAGACATAAATAACGTCGAACCAGACACATTTCGTAAATGGAGACGACAGTTGGAACTGTATATGGATGCAGCAGAAGTTGCCTCGAAACCTGATCCCGTTCGGGCGGCCATCATCTCTCACTGTGCTGGACCTCAAGCCGTTGAAGTCTTTGATCAACTTGCAGAGGAAGGAGACCACTCTAATCCTAATAAAATTCTCGATTTGCTCCAGAACCATTGCAGCTCACGAAGCAATGAAGTATTATATACGTTCAGATTCTGGAACACACCTCTTCAAGAGCCTTTTAATTCCTTTTTGACTGAGCTGAGAACTAAGGCAGACTTATGCAACTTTAACGACAAGGATCGTATGATAAGAGACAAAATTGTCTTTACTGTTAACAAAAGGTTACAAGAGAAGCTCTTGAGAGAAGCTGACCTCGATCTAAAGAAAGCCATTCGCATATGCAGAGTCTTCGAGCAAACTGGAAAAGACATAGGTGAGATGAATAATACAGTACAACCTTCTGAAGCAAGGGTTGAAAAGGTACAGAAAAAATCACTCAACCATAAACCTCCCAAGAGAGACACTGGGCATGCTGCTGGTAAAGCCTATCAAAGTAACACTGACAGTGGGTACTTTGAACCTAGAAAGGAGTGCCATTACTGTGGACAGAAACATCCATTAATTAAGAAAAAGTGTCCTGCATGGGGGAAGTTTTGCTCAAATTGTGGGGGAAGAAACCATTTCAAAGTTAAATGCAAGAAAGTCCACACTGTTCACACAGAGTCAGTGGAAGATTCTGAAGTTTTTCTTGCTTGTGTGAAGTCTAGCAAAGCTTGTACATCTGCACAACTCATTGTCAATGGAAAAATGGTAAAATTTCAGCTAGACACAGCAGCTGATGTGAATACAATCTGTCAACGCTTTGTGATGCAAGAACAACTGTTACCCACTAAACAGAGGCTTGTTATGTGGAATGGTACTAAGATGACTCCACTGGGAGAAGTTCTATTAACTGCTGAGAATCCTAAGACTAGGATAAAACACAATATAAGGTTTACTGTTGTGAAAAATAGATTCACATGTTTGCTGGGCAACAATACACTGCAAGATCTACAGTTTGTGACAGTCAACACAAACAAATTTATTGCTAAGGTGGCTACTGACAGTTCGGATAATGATCATAACTCTGATAACCATCTAGGTGTCCTGGGTGAAGCTGTGTTGCATATTGATCCTAATATTCGTCCAAAGGCATTGCCATGCAGAAAAATACCATTTTAACTTAAGAGCAAGGTAAAATCAGAGCTTCAAAATCTAATGAACAGAGGCATATTAATACCAGTAGAGGAACCGACTGAATGGGTTAACCAAATGGCTGTTGTTGAAAAGTATGATGGTTCTTTAAGAATATGCATTGATCCTAGACCCCTGAATGAGGCTTTGCAGAGAGAGCATTACAGATTACCAACTTTGGATGATGTATTGCCTGAACTCAATAATGCCAAGATTTTCACAAAGCTGGATATCAAGGAAGCATTCTGGCATATCAAACTTGATGAGAAGTCTAGTAAACTTACAACAATGATTACACCTTTTGGTAGGTTCAGATGGTCTAGATTACCATTTGGTTTGAATGTAAGCAGTGACATTTTCCAGAGGCATCTAGCACAAGCTCTCGAAGGTCTTCATGGTTGCATCAATGTTGCTGATGACATAGTTATTGCAGGTTGTGGATCAAACAGACAGCAAGCAATTAAGGACCATGATCTGAAGCTTAAAGCACTGAAACATAGGTGTAAAGAGAAAGGCATTAAACTGAATGAAGCTAAAGCTCAAGAGAAGAAAGAAGAAATTACCTTCATGGGTCACCTTATTACTGCTCGAGGTGTTGAACCAGACAAGAAAAAGGTTGAGACAATACTAAACATGCCCGTTCCTAAGGACTGTCATGAGGTTCGCAGATTTTGCGGCATGATACAGTATCTAGCAAAGTTTCTCAACAATCTTTCAGAAGTTCTTCATCCAATAAGAGAACCTACCCGTAAGGATACTCCCTTTATCTGGTCTGCTGAATGTGAATAAGCCTTCAAGAGAATCAAGAAGCTGATTACTTCTACTCCAGTACTTGCATACTATGATCCTGATTAATCTTTGTGTATTCAAGTTGATAGTAGCAGCTATGGACTTGGGGCTGTCCTCCTACAAAATGGTCATCCAATAGAGTTTGCTTCGAGAGCTCTAACTGAAACAGAACCACGCTGGGCTCAAATTGAGAAGGAACTCTTAGCTGTTGTATATGGTTTGGAACGCTTTGACCAGTACACTTATGGAAGGAAAGTTACAGTCATCAACGACCATAAACCTTTGGCAGCCATCGTGAAGAAACCTCTGAGTCAAATTCCTCGAAGACTGCAGAATTTACTGATGCGCAGCCATCGATATGACTTTGAATTCCAATGGGTACAAGGTTCCGATCTTCTTATAGCCGACACACTGTCCAGAGTTTGTATTCATAATGTCACTTTGGATTTCTCAACTGATAGAGAGAGCAATGCAGGAGCTGATGCACCTGTAAGATTACCTGAAATACCAGATGTGATGATGGAAAAGATTAAAGCTGAAACTCTCAAAGACAGCGTGCTCCAGAGGTTGAAGTCGACCATTTTGAATGGGTGGCCTACAAAAAAGTCTGATGTACCAGCTGAGCTTATGCCTTATTTTGACATTCGAGACACTCTGACAACAGAACAAGGCATAATACTTAAAAAGAAGAGCGTATTCTTATCCCAAAAGCACTGAGGCCTGAAATCAAGCAGAAGCTACACGCTGCTCATCTTGCATTTGACAGCATGATGCGCCGGGCCAGAAGTTGTCTGTTTTGGATCGGCATGACGGCTGAGATTCGACAGATAGCTGACAGTTGTCCAGAATGTCAAGAAACGAAGGCAAGGAATACTAAAGAACCTTTAAACCAACACTCAAGAGGTTTATCACCCTGGGAGAAAGTTGGCACTGACATCTTTATTATAGAAGGCCGATATTATTTAGTTCTGATTGACTACTTTTCCAACTTCATTGAAGTAGACTTTCTACCTACAATGACAGCACAGTTAGTCATCAGGAAATTGAAGTCCCATTTTGCTCGTTATGGTGTTCCTAAAGTTATTGTATCTGACTCAGGTACTCAGTTTACGTCTGCACAGTTCAGATCATTTACTGCTAAATGAGGAATACTTCATGTTAAATCAGCACCAGGTCACCATAAAGCCAATGGATTAGCTGAATCTGCTGTGAAACTCATTAAGGGTATGATGAGAAAGACTGTTCAAAACAATACAGATGCATATGAGGCACTACTTGAACTTCGTAATACGCCAAGACAAGAGTTTGATCAAAGTCCAGCAGAAATACTGTTCAACAGGAAACTGCGTACACTGATACCTTCTGCAGTGAAACCCGTTGCAACTCACAGTAGAGTTATTGAAAGTAGAGGCAAGAGAGACAGATCAGTGAAGACGTATTATAATAAAACTGCTCATGATCTGCCCAAGTTGTCTCACCAGCCAGTCTACTATCAAGACCCTGAACAACCAAACTGGCAACCTGGAAGGATTGATAAGAGGCTCTCTGAAAGATCTTATTTAGTTGAAGGGGAGAATGGAGGTCAATATGTCAGAAACAGAATTCATCTAAGACCTAAAACAACACCTTTCACACCTGATCCCGCGGACCTGGAAATTGATTTCTCCTCTCCAGTTCTACCCGAGCAACAGGTTGTTTTGCCAGACATGGAGAACGCTAGTGAAGTGAACAGTTCCAATCCTCCAGAAGATAATCCTTCAACTCCAACTACTTCTAGTCCTGGGAAAGCTAGCAAAGAACAGAAACATTCTCTCCTACCATCTAGCCCTAAGAGACCTCAAAGAGATCACAAGAAACCCTCTTGGATGAATGACTTTGTTCGCTCATAAAGAAGGGGGGATGTTGATATGGTCTTTGTGTATATATTTCTCCATAGTTACTGTGTTTCCCACTAGAGTTACTTGCCCTTATGCTAACTACTTCCTTTCTCTTTGTGCTTCTAAACATGGCTGATTAAATATATCGGTTTGTATACAGTGTGTTCAGGCTTCGTGATTATGCTTCGTAATGTGAGAATGTATGACAGCCAGCCACGTCTCATTACATCTAACAACATTTACTATACACAATAGCAAATATCAACACAGTTTAAGCGACCCCGTTTAGTTATACCAGACATCTTAAATATAGTTGAGTAACAAAAACAGGAACTATTTTGCTGTTGTAAACAATCCGCAATAAATATATGAGCTAAATAATAAATATCTTTCACACATGGTTCCAGAGGGTCTCTAAGGATACGCTGTCAATATGTGCATGGTGTTAGAAACCTCATCGGCTAGCAACCTCATCGGCTAGCAGCCTCATCGTGTATAACAAACTGCTACTGGAACTACCAATACAAGAGCAGATGAAGCGCTTTGCCCCAGGCTTTCTAAATAGAGACTAACTTTAGTAGCGATCTCTTGCTCCTCAAGCGACCAAACATCGAGAATGAAGAATTCATCTTTCCTTTGTTGCATGAAATACGCGCAGTTTGTTTTCAGTACGTGTACAGACGGTATCACAAGCCATAGTGATCACATGCGACCTCAGATCTGCCATGTATCTGCAGACCTGCCTTATTTACCTCATCTTAAACTACGACACGCCACATCTCTCCTATCCTTAACATTTCGTTCCTACCTTTGTCCTTCTTGACACTTTTCTCCCCCTCCGTTGCCATAGAAACCAGGCTCTGAAGTGCCGGTATCATGTGATCTCGGGGCCCGATGTGGCATTCTCCGCAACAGTTTTCCTGGGGTGGCGTCAACCCACCCCGTGGTTTAGCACAACACGATTCTCCGGTCTTTCTTTGTTTCGTCCTGGCCAACAGTTTTATGGCTCTTCTATATCGTGGTCTTCTATCTGTTTCAACCTTTCTTTCTTGTTATCTACGTTTAATCCTGATTTAAAATGATGTTACTTTAATGCCTTCCCCCTCCCCTTTTCATAGTCTCATTTAAAAAACAAAACATGAAGACACGATATATTTCTTGCATTTTTATGGGATTCTTTTTATCATGAATCCTCAGTTATTGGGAAGCATGAATCTCTTATCAATCCAGATTGTCTACATTTTTTGCCCTTTAACGAACGTGTGTTTAAAAAAAAATGGATGTCCCATTTTGATGACCTTAAAAGAGAAGGCATTCTTTCGCTCCGGTGCTAGGCTACCATCTTGTTCTGTCTTCAGGCGGTAGAGGGGAGAGAATATAACATTTCGTTTCGGAAACCAGATAAGACAGAACTTTATACCTTTCTGTGTAAAATACTTTTTATTTTCCCTAAACAGGAACTTTGATAATATGTTCTACTAGAATGAGGATCTGAGCTATGCACGTGGATTATTCGTAGTTTCCGGATGTAATCTTTTTAACGTAATTTTTTTGTTGTGAGCATCCGATTGGCAGAGTGGTTTAAACGGCTGTTTTTTTGCGGTAGCGTTACCGGGTTCTAAACCTGGTAGCGCCCCGCTCCAGACTATAAATTGGTACTTGACGCTGCTCTTGAGTTAAGGAAGACAACGGTAGAGAGGAAGGGAACTGGTGAACCCCCCCCCCCCCCTAAAGCTGGATCTAGTATAGTAAAGTCTCTAACACTTCTCTCCCCTGCGGCAGTGCCTACTGTGGGACTATATTTACTTTTTTAATGTTTTAGTGAATCACTTAGTAATTTTTTAAACTTTTGAGTTCTTCTTTCATTATTGTTATTATTATTATTTACGGAAGTACTGTAAATTGAACCAATCAGGTATCGTGTTTACTTACAGCTAAACCGTTATTGAATCACAAATCAATAAACTCATGTGATGTTTTTTAAACCATTTGTGAAAGAATATAGAAATAATAATTATGTTTACTTTAAAATTTAACTGAATCACGCATCATCCTATCAAGCGGGGATTTCAGCGTTTAACTTTTGTTATCGAAACATTGAACCAATCAAAACGCATGTTTACTTTAACTGCTGAAATCTGTGGTTTTATGTTTCTGCGGGTCATACCAGAAACATCTTGAAACCTTTGCTTGCTGTTTATACAACAGCTCACAAATGCAGACGTGCAAATTGTTGACATTGTGAGCATCTTCGCGGAAGAGGAGACAGCTCAAGCTAATCACTGCCTGCCGACCAGACAATAGCCAGACAAAATAATTGAAGCTGAGTAAATGAGGTTGACTTTGTGTGTATGCGTGTCTAATTTTTTTACATGTGTCACATGACACTGCTTCTAAACGACAGCTGTTGCAGAAGATGTGCTTATAAATTATTTTTTTTAAATAATCAAAACTAAGTACAAACATAAAGAGCATACAGAATACAGAAAGGGGTGGAGCTTATGTCACTTTGATTTGTTTGCTTTTCAAGCTTGGTTTTTTGTTTTTTTTTTTAAGTAGAAGATTGTTCCAGGGATGTTAAGTCTGGTATAATGTCGAGTTCAATGTGACCACAGCGTCAAGACTTCAAGCAGCTAAAAAAAACGGCGGTTTTGAGAATGATTAGATGGAAGCTTTGTTTCCCAAAACGTGGTTCGCATACCTCGGAGGTACGCGAAAGGGTTATGGTGTACACGGCAGAATTTTTCATTTTGCTTTATCATACTGTTAAGCTGCAGAAAACAAATCATTAAAATGTAATATATACTTCTTCTTCTTCTTCCGTCCTTAGCCACCGACCGTCAAAGCAGTCAGTGGCCATTACGCCTAGTGGCGTCTTAGGGCAACAGCAGATAGGTTTTCTTTGCCATTGTTTCCCATCACGCCTATTGGCGTCTTTAGGGCAATGGCAAATCAATCCATCTGCTGTTGTTTCCGTAATCGAAGTGACTGGCAAACGGGTGATCAGCCCGTTGGTTAATATATACTGAAGCACATTAAAAACGCACCACTATTATATATACTGATGCCGAGAAGCTGGGAAAAAAAAAGTGTGGGAATGGATTTTCCCCGTGTTTGTCATGAGGTAGAGAGCGAATGGCTGCTGGAATGAAAAGTGCATGATTCAACCCACAGGTTTTTGTACAGACTACATGAAAACAATAAATGTTACACGTGCAACTCGATTCCCAACAGCTATTACCCTGAAAACGTGTATGCGTTGTGGCAGTATACTCGGTATAAAAAGGCCGTTGAGACAAAACACCCAGTACATGTGCTTGAAACGACCTCCAACGAGCCATTGGTATGTTGGAGACCGGAATGAGCTCGCGGGCCATTGCCAGAAGGATGAATTGCCACCACAGCACTATTGTACGTCTCAATGAACGTTACGGAACCACTGGCAGTGCCCGGGATAGACTTCTGAGTGGCCAACCACGAGTTACTACCCCTGCGCAAGATCGTCATATTGTGCTGAGTTACCTAAGGAATCGTTCTCTCCCGGCAAGTCAAACAGCAAGAGCAATAGTGGGTAGACGTGGGCAAGTCTCTCGAATGACAGTCATACGACGACTCAGAGATACAGGCCTTACTGCAAGACGACCTTATGTTGGGCCAAACTTGACTCACAGACATCGTCAGCAGCGCCTGCAATGGGCAGAGCAACATGTCAGATGGACTAGACCGCAGTGGAATGCTGTCCTACAGACGAGAGCCGATTCAATATATTTGCTGATGGACGTATGCGGATTTGGCGACGGTGTGGAGAGCGCTTTGCAGATTGCTGTGTTCGTCAGCACAACCGATTTGGAGGTGGCAGTATTCACATTTGGGGAGGATTCAGTTTTCACCATCGCTTGCCTCTTCACGTCTTCCGTGGAAATGTTAATGCTGTGACATATCGAGATGAGGTTCTGGATGCGTTGGTTACTCCTGCGTTCACAAATTATCCAGACTTGCAGCTTCTCCAGCATGCATTACGCAGCAATATCTACAGCAGCAGAACATTGTGACGATTGATTGGCCTGCCCTATCACCAGACATGTCCCCTATAGAACATCTGTGGGACGAGCTTGGACGCAGAGTCTACAGGCAAGGTTCTCCAGCTAATCTGCAACAGCTCGAAGCTGCTCTTACACGTGAATGGGACTTGATTCCCCGGAATTTCCTTCAGAGACTTGTGCGTTCCATGCGGAGCCGCTGCCAAGCTTGTTTGCAAGCACACGGTGGACATACCAGATACTGAGGATAGTGTTAATGAATTTTTTTATTGGTTGCATTTTTGGTTTTCTCCCTTGCCTGCACAGAATGCAATGAATTTCATAACAATCAAATGTACAAATTAATGACCAGCATGGATTCATAGGAAAATGAATAAAGATTCCAAATATGTAAACATGTAAACACTTATATTTACATTTCACACTCTGTTCCTGGATTATACAGGTGTTGCGTTTTTAATGTGCTTCAGTATACTCGTATAAGAAAGGGGTGGTGTAGAAATACATATGTTTATTAACACGTCTATATTGCATAACTTGTATTATATTAGGATTGTATTAATTATTAGCATATATTATACAATATTAGTGTAAATAAAATGGCATTATTAACACACACACACACTCCCCCCCCCCCACCCCCCCCCCCCCCCCCCCCCCCCCCCCCCCCATTTTCTTAGCCCGACAAGGGTATGCCGGTTACATGAAACCAGCGTTTCTCTACCAGGGTTCCGCGAGAGGTCGTGATTGAAAAAATGTAAAGTCTTGTATAAATCTGTGTCTTAGGCTATATTTTTTATTCATATTGCTTGGGGCATATAGTTTTTTACTAGTTTTACTATACAATATGGTCAATACATTTTCATGTTGTAAATAACAAATTTAAATTGCCGTGAGCTAAAGATATAAAATATTTTATGCAGGGGTTCCGTGAGACCTGAAAAATTATTTCAAGGGTTCCGTCAAGGTAAAAAGGTTGAGAAAGGCTGCACTAGACTCTCAAAATGGGTACGCGATTGTTGGAAGTTTGGGAAACTTACTTACTTACTTAGTCATTCCCCTTCTACCTTGAGGTGTAGAGGTTTGGAAGAGAGAGCGCCAGACTATCCTATCGGCTGTCTTCCTCCTGGCCTGGTTCCATTCTAGTCCTCGGTCCTTCAAAGATTGTCTAATGTCATCCTCCCAGCGGACTCTGGGTCGTCCTGGGGGTCTGGATCCCTGGCTCTTTGTACAACCTGTAGGGGGGTCTCATGTACAACCTGTAGGGGGTCTCATGTACAACCTGTAAGGGGTCTCATGTACAACCTGTAGGGGTTCCCATGTACAACATGTAGGGGTATCATGTACAACATGTAGGGGGTCTCATGTACAACCTGTAGGGGGTCTCATGTACAACCAGTAGGGGGTCTCATGTACAACCTGTAGATCTCATGTGCAACCTGTAGGGGTCTCAAGTAGAACCTGTAGGGGGGTCCCATGTACAACCTGTAGGGGTCTCATGTACAACCTGTAGGGGGTCTCTTGTACAACCTGTAGGAGGATCTCATGTACAACCTGTAGGGGGGTCTCATATACAACCTGTAGGGGATCTCATGTACAACCTGTAGGGGGGTCTCATATACAACCTGTAGGGGGGTCTCTGAAGACACATACAAAGAATAGGACTATTACACCACCATACATGTCGTACAAGGCGACTAAGCTCATACCTCATCATGTCAAACAAATTGCCGTAGAAACCAGTGCTGTATGAGGATGTTAATCTTGTGTACAGGCTTCCTTCAAGGGGGGACCAGGTGTAGTCCATGCTTTTGTTGTCACACGGGCAGGTCTATGACTGACAGTTAGCATCAGAATAACCTAAAGAGACTGGCTTTAATTTTATCTCCCTTAATCTTCATCCACTTGACGATTGCAGAGTTAACATCTTTTCAATTCATTTTTTTTTTTTTTGTCTTTTCTGTTCACGCGATTGGCCATTAAATCGCATTAAAATCCAATTTCCGCCGACACATCTGGTTCTGGCATCACCATGGTTTCCGGTATATTCGGTCAAAGACTCCTCGGCATGTTGAGGGACGTTCCAATAAACACGGCTGCGTCTACGACGCCAGTTTATTATCACCCCTATTCCTGTCTTAACTTGATAAAACTGCCTTAAAACTGAAGCAGTGACTTGATGGCTGGATTCATTCGTTTTCCGTGTTGGCTTTGTTAAAAACATTAACTTCTCCCTTTCTTCGTTCACAGACTACTCTTGTTTTGTCACATCAATCTGTGGTGTAAGTTACGTTAAAATCAAAAGCACACAAACATTTAAGAGTTCTTGTCTCGCGGACGCATTTTCAATATTCTATTAACCTTCAGGCTCTTCGTTAGAGTACTCGCACCCAAAAAAACTTTTTTTTGACATCAAACGCGAAAGATTTCTCTGGCTTAAATGTAACACATTATTAGTTATTACTAAACGTTGGGGCGCCATTACATTATTAGTTATTACTAAACGTTGGGGCGCTATTAGCTACGTCCAGACATTGGACCTCAAGGGACATAATCATCATCATTGTCATTTGATCTTCTTATGGAGCATAAAACCCACCACTGATAGGAAGCTTGTTCCAAGCATTCACATGCTCTTGCAGTAGTAGTTTCTGTAGCCATTCACAACCTCACATTGGTCGCCTTGGAAGAAATGCCTGAAGGTGCTGTAGTGTAATCTTATTTTTTTTCTTTGATTCTTCAGAGATTCCCATGAACTACACGGGGCCATAAGCAACTTAGTTGTTCGATTATACTTTATCGCAGACGTGAACTCTAACCCCTGCTTCAGCAAAATTTCCCGTTGACTCAGTGAAAGAATGACATTAGGCATCGCAGCTCCAGGCACTACTTTCGAGTCGTAAATATTTCTTCGTCTGCGCTAGGAGTTATGATCCCTGACTTCTGAATCACCCTCACAGGTCATGCCTTTCACGACCATCCTGACGCCATTAGATACGGATTACAGACCGCCAGGTTGCAGTGAGCAGATATTAGAAAAAGATGCTTGAAGTCGTCACTCACATCGCCGGACTCTCATCACCTATTCCATTAATTACTGCAGGGTCGCCATGCACAACACGGGCGAATATTAGAGAGGATATACCTGTGTATAAGACAAACATTTTCATTCTGTTGAAGAAAACAATAGTAGAGGCTGTGGTTTTTTGGGAAAAGTGTTTAAAACATACGGGTGTGACAAAAAATCTGAACATGCTCTTTTGTGTCATCTCTCACACCTTCAGCCCTCCGGCAGTATCCATTCTTTTTCTTCAGTTTTCTCACTCATCGCTTTTATTTGGCATAAATCATGCCTTTTCATTTGCATTTTCACTATTTTGCACTATGCTGGACATAGCATGGGGAAGTCTCTAACACGCCACTCCCCTATGGCAGTATTTGTTACGGGAGTAATTCTTATCTTATTGTGTCGCATTCACGCTTCACGAAGACGTGTTAAGTTACGCCAGGTTATTAGACGGTCAGCGACAGTATTTTATCACAATATCGGTCTGGCCATCTTTTCAAGCGACATTGAGTGTTGAATAGAACCAGATTTGTTTGTCTGGCGAAACACGTGATAACCCGTGCACGATGCGGAACTTATGACATAAGCGCTTCCGGGTCATCCTTGCTACACCAACATTACCGTCTGTGTGACACCTGTGGGCAGACGAGAGTCATATAATCGCTTCCGGTCTTTGGTTAAAAAAGTAATCATGGATTTATTACATTTTAGACAATATTAACTGTGCGACGAGCCATAAGCCATCATGGAGGGAATAGTTGTGACTGACCAATTTGCACATTTTATTTGCTCAAACATGAGATTTGCACGCTCGACAAGTATATAAACATCAAGTGACCTTCGCAATTGTTGAGAAAACTTATATGATGTCATATTCCTATTTGTTATCAGGGCACCTCAGCCTATAGAATGTATGACCATTATGAACCACTTACTATGGGGGCCGGTGAAATGCACTTATTCATATTATCGGGTTCAACTGAAGGACATCACATCAAGAGCCACCCTACGGAACACTTGAATCTGGTTCCACCAACACGTGCTGTCAGAATCTGTGGGCATTTTATTCCCGCCCATCAAAATTCGCCGAGCACACCATCCCAGACAACGCAGCGCGAGAACGCCATCGTCGTCTTTTACCACCGCCATCTGCTCCCCGCCGACAAGCCTACGTAGCCTCGATAGGCGACCCCGTGCCTGATTTAACATTTCAGTATTTTTTACCTAATCTGTGACCCCCACTACGACTATAATTGTATATACCTATACCCTGTGACAGCTAATACCGCATGTGACCACTCCGTTATTGATGTCAAAGTCCTATTATCAAAAGGGCTGGCAAAACAAAAAAAGCCTATCAGAATGATAGATTTATGCACACCACCATCTGTAACGGGCCGACGTGATTTGCTCCCATTGATACGTTATCGTAAATGAGAACTAAAATGAATTACAAACTATTGTGGTCTAGTTCAACTATGGAGCAGTTAGAGGAAAGATAAAGATTCATAATGTACATGATTGGTAAGCAAAAGACTTACATATTTCATAACAGTGAAATGTCAAATATTATAATACCCTTCACTTTGCTCGATTTATATTGCGTGAATGTGTTTCATCGCTTTAAGAGCCCACTATCAGTCTAAATGTGATAGGCAATAGTTCATTATCTCGCAATCTAGAGAAGCATCTTTTAACAACTTACAATATTCCATCAACTAGTTTAAATTCTGACGTAAAGTAGGCGAGATGCAAAGCTATGTATCATAGTATCATTGTTGAACACCTGAGTTTCAGGACACGGAGTGGAGATGTGGGATGCGAAAACAGGTAGTGGAGGATCTGTACAGGGTAACATTGTCCATTAAATGGTTGGATGTATCACGAAAAATCATAACCGCCATAATTCAGTTTAAATTAGATACGGAACTAAGCATTTTATCCCGATGGGATCTGCAAATTTAAATTAATCTCTCTAGTTATCTCTAACAACATTGCGGCACAAGTGGATGTTCTAAATAGAAGGGGGGGGGGGGATTGGATTGAGGAGAGGGGGGCACCTAAATGTGTCGGAAATAACCTCCATACTCCAGAAGAGCTTTTCGTAAAACTGACAATTATTCTATACGCCAGTTATTGGTGGTACCAAATGAACCATACATAAATAGGACTGATTTATTAGCAAGACGCCATCATAAGGATGGGTACTTTATCGACAGCAAACAATCGCTAGAACACTAAACCCTCGAGCCCGTTCTCCTAGAAACCTTCCTTGAATGTTTCTTGATGAACGTGCGGCGACCTGAACTTTGACCAGAGTACGGAGCGAGGAAAGCAGAGTGAAAGGAACTGGACCCTACCTGGAGAAGAAATTACCATATGGCAGCTAAAGTGCAAATATCCGCTGCCAAAAGTGAACCTTCTCTATATCAGTTAAATAATCCCAATTCAAGTGATGAAACTTTTCCAAAACTTGATCTCACTTTATTTTTCAAACTGTTAATAAGTACTTAGTGATTATCTAGATTTTGTTGTTATGTAATGGTTACAAGTATATAACTTCAATTAGATCCCTTTTAAATGTACGTACATGTTTGTCTCCAGTCAAAGTTACTAAACCCACACTACTAACCAAGAGCCAACACCCCCACCCCCACAAACCACCCCCACTCACCCACACTCCACACCCAAATACAAAATTAAACCCCCAAACCCAAAACCACCACCCAAACAAAAACACACAACACACCCCCAAAAACCACCCATCCACCCCACACCCTCACCAAACCCCCACCCACCAGCAACACACCCGCGAAAACACAAAAACAACCCTTCAGAATTGCTCTATACAATAAAAGTTTGCACAGGACTCACCCACTACCGCCAATATATATATAAGGCTTGAATAGGCCACTGACATATATATGATATGACGAGCATCAGCGGCTAAGGATCATATAAAATACGAAGTAAATAAATAAATACACGCTATATATAGAGAGATCTTATATCATCGTTATAATATCTTCCTAGTGATAATACACAATATATACAATTATTAATATGACTCATATTTATAATCCAGCAAACCAACTGCGACTTAACCATCAGATCGGTGGGGTCTATCAACCGGCTAGAAATAAAACCATTTGAATTAGAAAGAGCTAATTTCTTCATAAAATGCTTCTGGCACAGATTATGTATCAATTAACTTGTCCTTCAGCAGTCGACATGCACCCAGTCATTCGAATTTTTCGAGCGCTTATATCTAGAAAGTAGTAATCAGTGCATTTTACTAGTTTATCTAGAGATTGAACTCCCATTAATATTTCGTATACTAAGCTTTACTACTACTTTCTAATCGTGACATTTTCTGGCACAAGTAGGTTTACACAATTCTTAGTAGATAAGCGAATTTTAACTACTTACAAAATTCTTTGCGATGATAGCCTTATTAAAAGAGAATACGTCATCGCAGCTCTAGATAGGAAATATATTTTGATTTTGATCTTATCGCGCGCGGTGCTACACAACTAGTTTGAACCACTACTGCAACGCAAGAGGAAGGGGCAATACCTGTCACAGTAAAAATCGGGGAAGAAAACAAGGATAGTACAGCGAAATGAAATAACATGAAGAAACGGACACTAGGACAGATACCTATGATACTGCGGAATGGCCACGTGAACAGGAGATACTACCCATAACGTTCGGATTGAAGACCCAGGCTCTTACAGAAAGTGAGTGAATGAATGGCAACTTCTCCTACTGGAAGGTACTATCATCGAGCATGATATCCAAGCACAGTATGTACGTGAGAGAATTTTCATCTACATGTTCACAAGTTTGTTGTGCACATGTAGTGTGAGTGGGCAGCAATACAGAAAATAATAATTGTTTCTGACATAAATTGAAAAACTTGCGCCCTTGATTATTTTACCAGCAACGCAAAAGCGGTATTGCTTGGTATTGTTTGGTCTCGTCCATTTGCATTGATTGCTTTGCGCGATAATAATAAATAGCCCCCTTATGAGGGAAAGCGCCCCTTGAGGGACTATGACAAGGCCCTACAGCAGAGGAATCTTATATTTCCAGGTTTCTTTGAATCATCCCATATTCCTATTTTCAGACTTTTTCTCACTCTCTGTCTGCTCCGTTGAGCGAGCTTCTGAGTTCGCCCTATCTGAGTTACCGCCGTAAATAGCATCGCCACTTAGGTGCTGATCGGCAGCTTCAATCCTTCCATTGTTTGTCTGGACGATTTCGAACCACCCATGTGGCCATAGTACCCTCAATAACTACCTCTCTCTGCATCACCCATCTTATGAACGTCGTGCCGAGGTCGCCTCCAACCTAGTTTCTCTTCGGCCAATCTGCTAATTTGTAAGTAGTAGAAGATCTCCTTCGGGATGCGACCATCATCCATGCAGCGGACATGGCCAAGCGGTAAGTCTGCAGCTGTCTAAAGCGCAGTCTGTCATACATGGCATTGAAGCCACCACTGTGCCAACACCTCGATTCGAATTTGTCACTTTATCTTTTGGAGGACTACACCTTATAATAATAAAATGAATTATTATTAATTATTTCAGCACTTTCCTCTTTTGATAATGCTCCAGTTTTGTGACGGATGTCTAACTCAGCTGTCCCTGAACCGTGTGAGACGTGACAGCTAGAGATTGTAGCCTACGTATAGCATCGCTAAGCACCTGGAATATTCTTGTGTGAAACTAAAACAACATAGTCCAGCGAAGCCTACTCCTCCACGCGGGCTCATTAGCAATGCACAATAGCAACAGATGGAATTCTACTACGTGGGCTAATATTAATATGACTACAGACAGACATTTCAATGCATGCATCCCACACGGACGCTTCGCTTTGGTGCGTCTTAAACGGCGTAGATGATGGTTTAAGCTTTCCCACGCCTTCTGCCTAAACTACCTTGAGAGGCGATCTAAATCAAGACACACCCTATTTATCATTCCAGGAACTCGAAATCTGATTCCTTTCCTGCACTAGTGAATTGGAGTGCTCTAGTCTTGCCAGATTCGGCCCTATGCATACGAGGACTAAGCGGGATAGCAACATTTATACCGAGATCGAAAGGCTACTATGTTGGAAGTCTCCCCAAATCACGTTAGGAACGCTAAAGCAAGTTTTTTCATCGCCTGTCGTCTAGCATCTCAGTGCGAAACAGAGAAAGAGTCGCCTTGACAACGTCGCAAGAACGTAGCCGTATGAAAACGATACGAACTCGGGGAAAGACAGCGGGTCATGCTCAATTAGTTTACGGGTATACTATTACAGCCCCGTACCGCCTGGCCCCGGCCAGGGAAATCCCAAGTTAAAGTTCCCTGATTTCAAATAAGTTGCGTTCGCAACTTCTAACGCGAGCTCTAGATGATTTTATCTCATTATCATACTTACCATTAACTAGTATTGATGCCCACGACATACCTGAATGCACATGATCAATTGTACTCACATTGTCAACAACGTTCTACTGAACCGTCAGTATGGGAGCCACATAGAGTTAATTTTCTAAAGAAGGCCCTAGCTTATCAGTAAAAATCCTGCTAGATTTCCTACATGACTTTTAAATCGCGCTATAATGGTGAGTGAACATTCATTCTGTGCACCTATCGGTAAAATATATATAAGGTTTCTAAGTGATGCGTGTGGCCCCAGGGTATAAGGTTTCCATATTAGGGTTATTTACTAAATAATAAATTTGAGATGTAACCCCATCCAACCTTTAGGCAAACTTATAAACTCCTAAATAACTCCCCATAAAACCCATGTTACCAAATTGTTAATCCAGTTGTATGAGATTAAATGAAATTTATCTCTAGCTTACGTTACTCCCAACACATAGCTCATAGATGCTCAAAATTTAATTTTAAAAAGCCTAAGGGATTTGGGTAAACAACTAATGCAGTTTGTTCTTGTGCCGATAATACTGTGATATAACAATATTCTAGTCATCATATGAGACCAGGTAGCTGTACTCATAGTATAAACTCATATATATTATATATCGAGCCGCCAGGGAATCAACCGTACTACATACGGCAGTTCCGGTCTATAGTATACGCTTATATATAATCAAGCACGTTATGCTTCATATGGCCGTAAGCCCACGCAATCCCAATATCTTTGACGCTCATATGCTTTTGAAGAGTAATATAAGCTGTCTATATACTGATTATAAGCTATACTCCTGAATGCATCGAGAGCAGGTTTCAGCTAAGTTGACCGCGATCTTAGTGATAGGCCAGTTATAGTACTGACAATTACAGAAATATAAATTTTTGCACGAAAATGGTGAAGTTCCCAGTTGTCTGAGAGTGAACTACTGGTATCACAAATTAGTTTACGTGCACATGTGTATGTTCCTGGAAATCGCGTAACGAATGATATCATATATAAGAGGAATGACCCGTCTGGATAGACTAAGACTAATAGCGCCACCAAACTTCCAACCGGCTTGTGCCGTTAGCCTACAATACTGTGTAATCTATTAAAAAACAAGGAAACTTCAATTTTGTGCTTAACAATGCAATAAAATTGAACAAGAGCCAGTCTTGTCGCAAATACAAATATTCCTTATATATGTAATTAATATATAACACTATGGTACTCTTGTGCTGAAGGGTGAACCACTTGTCCCGAGAAAAAATGGAACGTAAAGTAAATTGTTGTAAGTTGTAACATTCGGTATTTTACCTCAAACCTAGGATAACTATATATATTGACATTTATCTACATGTATTGTTCCAAATTATGTGTATAGGTAAACGTATAAACTGTATTCATGTATCAAAATGCGTATACTTCACATGAATAGATCCATGGGTTATTAGTTATCAGAAAGAGGAATACTTAGGAAAGTAGACAACAACAGTCTTAGTCTACAAGGCTATTGCTAAAGGGGGCAATACTGAGAAATTTTGTCTCCTTGCATCCCACATGCTATAAGATGAATCCACTTCATTCTCATCACACTAACGACAGATGGAGGGGTCTTACTATGCTAGCCACAGAAAGGCATGAGCCCCAGAGAATGGTTTGCTTTGTAAAACAAACTAAGTTAGCTGGGTTATCTCTACTAAAACGTTCTGTAGGTCTGCCTTAGTATGTTTCAGTCACACGTCAATCCTGACGCTGAGTGAACCTGAATCGTTACTCTGGGGAACAACCCGACAAGAGCAGACAAAGTCACAATGGCAGTGAGGGGAATCTAAAGAATGGGTAGCTTCTGCTACCAGATCTCATAACACTCCCGCGAGGTGGTTCCAGACCAGCAGCTATGATTGAACACTCGAACAAATACGACCTCAGTGTTTTTAGGAAGGTACACAAATAAACCTGACCAAACAAAGTCAAAAATAGGTGGGCAATTTTCTGTCCGTCAAGCCCACCTATTTCTAGTGTGAGTGAAATTGAGACGTGTCTCAGATGTGGCGATGCATCAAGGATGGTGGAATGACAACACATGGCTCAGTAACTGTCGGATTTAGCAATAGCGAGTACAAGACATGGTGTGGACTACTTTGCAAAGCATTCTTTTCTGATAAAACTAATACATTGATACATTCAATAATATAGATTTCATTATACATGAAATACATTTATAATACATGAAATACGCATCCCATATATAAATCGGAAATACCATGACATAATAAATCCAATAATATGTACACCTAGGTGTGATACAACAATGTCCATCCCCCTATACTATACCAACGTCCTCTTCTGTCGAAGTGGCTATAACACATCTCTCTAAGCCTGGTAATACCAAGATAATTCCTAACAATATTGTCTCATGTTCTTTATTCGAAAATGTAGAGGAAGCCTAACATATTGTTGTGGAACATGTAGCAACTCTCGATAAAGATTATCGAAAGACCTAATTCGTGTTAACTAGGAGTGATCAACAATTATCTCTACGTAAGTTTTGCTGTGGTGATACATTCGTTCTCTAGGTCGGGAGTCTTCATAGGACTACCATAGTGATTGGATAGGCTGCAGGTCGATGCCCTCAGGTAAACAATCAATCAAGGTGACAGCTTCTTCCTCTTAAGTCAGTATCTCTGGCGTCAAGTTCGGGATTGCGTGTTTAGCATAAAATTCCGCCCTATTATATAGGCAGGTAACTGCTTAAGAAAGGCTTTCGGTTGGTTCCTGGCGGAGCAAAATGATTGGTTTCCTCCGGTTTCGTCTTTTGCTCATACAGCCTAATTTTATTCAGTTTTTAGCCGCCATCTTGCGTGAACTGCGTGAACAGTATAATTTATTCTGTCTTAGAGACTGGTGAACGGTGCAAGTTGATTGGTTGAAGCAAATCTGTATCTCGACATAGTGATTAACAAAGTAGTGGGTTACACTTCGTTTCACGACAATATATATATATATATATATATATATATATATATATATATATATATATATATATATATATATATATATATATATATATATATATATATATATATATATATATATGTATATATATATGTGTGTGTGTGTGTGTGTGTGTGTGTGTGGTTTTTAACCATTAGACTCGCGGAGAGTTTTTCTTAAATATATATAATTTAATACGCGAGCGTATAAAATAGTCTTAACTGTAAAATTATCGCGCATCAGAATATGATTTCATGTTTTTCTATTTTTTCACATAGAATGATCATACACCTTTGCGTCCCAGCAATTATAGAGTCCTCCAGACTCGGTTCTTCAACATCCAGAATTTTTGAACATTTAAATATAATCTTTTGGCGGCCTGTGCGGTCTCGCTGTCTAAATTTACATGAGAGAAAGCAAACCCAAGAACATTTAAATCATAAATCAATATAGTCTGTAAAGATTAACTGGAGAAGAACAATTGCCAGAGCGATATATTTTATTTTACTGGTCTGATGTGGAAAAGAATCTATCATCTATGTACACTGACAGTCACGTGTTTCTCACTGGATTTTAAAAACCCCGAAGAAAAACATACCTCACTGTTCAGTCTTTGTCATCACGCTATAGAAGTTTTACACCACCAGCGGTGAAAATCCAGGATACCACTACCTTCTCATAACTTTACCTGTGCCAGTGCCATCCCATAGAAACTTTTAGATAATCAAAAAGGAACACTAATGCTTCACCTTCCAGCGATTACGGGAAAATTTGCTAAACGCCAAACCCGCTAGTCTGGGGCTGGAAAACGAAGGAAAAGACTCAGACAGTTTATTGAGTAATTTAATTGCTGTTTGTGTTATTCTATGGAGTGCCAGATTCTACGATCGGTAAGTGTGAGAAAATGTGTGATGGCCATCGCTAGCGTGCATGAATGAATGAGACCTATTAGCTAAACTTATAATTCTCTTTACTTGGTAAATATCTTTATACTGTATTCCTTGTATTGTTCTCTTTAAGTGGGATTGCTTACCTTTGCTTATTTCCCCTCCCTTAATCTGCTTAGTCAAGGGATAACCTGGAGAATACTAGGACTCTGTTCCTACACCCCATACCAAATATTGTAAAAACCCCTATCAGAATAAATTAATCTATTCTTGGGTTAAATTATCTATTTCTGATAACCACTTGTCTGTGGACTGGGTTTTCTTTGTCTATACAAGCGGGAAGGGCATATTGGGATACTACTCCTCAAAACCTCCCCCGAACCTTGTTATTTGTATTTTTCTGTAACTATGATTTTTGACTGTACCATACTAAATGTTGTGATTTTGGTTTAATGATAATAAACACCATAAAACTGATATTACTGTGTTGGCCGACCCATTACCCCATATATGTTATATGTAGTTTGTATTCACGTATGTGTGTTTGAAGCACCAAATTGGTGTGTGTACATGAGTGTTGAGTAACTGGCAAAAATTGTTTAGCCAGGAGAGGTTTAGGAGTCTACAGATAAACAAAAAGTGTCGTAAGATAGGCAGATCGGAGAAATTACCCGATCTCAGAGACTGTACTTACTCTTTTCAGCACCCTTGTGAATCAACTATCTATTTCTTACCCCTTTCTATCATAGAGCCTTCACCATCATTCTTCACTCTAACGGGACCACTATTTCTAAGACCTATCTCAAATAAATTTACGACAACAAATGGGATGCTCTCCGGGATTTTGAGTCTGTTCTAGAAATTTGTACCACTTAACGGGTAGCCCAGTAGGATCTGATCTTAAGTCTGGGTCTAACTCTAGATAGAGTGTGAGTGAGTTGTCTTTGTGAAGATAGGGAATAAAAATAATTTTTACCCCTAGACAACGCTTTTAGTACTTGGGGTCGACCACACAAAATAAATATAGGATTGTTTTCTTTCCACAGCAGCAGAGAGTTACGGGATTTTAATTATTCTCTGGCAGAGAAAATTGGTAAAAAATTTTCTTTATAAGATTGCTGGGATCGCGTGACTGTGAAACAGTTACAAAGATTTCGAAGTTAGCAGAGTTGAGCTAAGCTAAAGACGCCTTATTCTGATTTTTATAGTCTAGTTAATAACGTCTCTTCTCGTAAATGACTTCGGCGGGCGGAGTTTTTGTGGTGGGGAATTAATTTTTTTAAGGAAAATTTTTGTTTTCCCTTAAATTGTTTTAAAATAAAATTTTCTCTACTGATAGTAATAGTAGATTTTTGTTCTAGTTGTTTGACCTACCATTTAACGTGGCGTAGTCGCATGCATTAAATTGACAGATAATAGCAGCGATAGGTTAGCAAATTAATAAAAAGGTAGGAGGTATCTCAGGTAATTAATATTTTGTGTTTTTCTCGCAAGGGGTTTAGAGTTTTTCCTCTTCTTTTCTTCTTATTATTCTCTAGTCGTAGTAGCATCCAGTTCTTTGACATGACAGAAAGAGTTCAGTTGAGGTCCATGTTGAGACAGGAGGCGAATGAGACAGGATTACAGGGAGATGCCGCGAACCTGTTTGTCAACAGGGAACTTGAAAGGTATGACGCGGAGAGGAAGGAAGCGGAAGATCGTCAATTGGAGCAGAAGAAAATTGAGGCAGATATGGAAGCCCGCAGGGAAAGAGAGGAGAGACAACGTGAGGAGAGAGAGAATGAGAGACAGCACGAATTGGCGCTAAAGGCTTTAGAGAGTCGGGGTGCTTCTACTTCCAATAATGGAGAGCCGTCTTCACCCCAGTCTCAATCAACTGATCTCTCCAGTAGCCAATCTTCCCAACTAGCAGCGATGTCTTTTGTCTTAGAGTCTTTCCCTAGCCCTAATGAAAAAATTGACACCTTCCTAGAGAAATTCGAGAGGTTGGCAAATCTGTAGGGGTTAGAGAGTTCCCGTTGGTGCCTTAAACTCTCAACGGCACTGAAAGGGCAGGCGTATGATGTGTATACAAAGCTGGGAAGCAACCAACATGATTACGACATGCTAAAGAAGGCCTTGCTAGAGCGGTTTGAGATGACCGCCCGAAAATTTCTGCAGATGTTCAGAAACAGCCGAAAGGAGAGCACGGACACATTTCCCCAGTTCTCTTCACGTCTCACGGGTTATTTGAAAAGTGCCTTGAATTATCAGAATTACCTCTTACATATGAGGGAATTCTTGAACTTGTTCTTGTGGAACAGATAAAATCAACTTTGTCAAACGAAACCCGTAGATTTTTGGCTGAACAGGGCGCAGTCAGGCTTGAGGACATCCTCAATAAGGCGGAACGCTATACAAATGCAATGGCCGAACTTCCCAGCACTAAACGCAAACCCACAGATGAGCCATCTCGAAAACAAAATCTAGAACAGTCATCCTATTCCTCTAATTCCTCCCAGCACTATAACCAACGAGAAAATAATACCCAGAGACCTCCCCAAGAGAAATCGAAATTCTACAAAACCCGATATCCCCCAAATAACAACAATTCTGATCAACCCACCAGGCCTACATGGCAGCGCGGCCACCAAGGTCAAGGCAAAGGAAAGACCCCTACAGCAGGGACGTCTGATCAGGGTAAACACACCGGGCCAAACCGCATTGGATGCTTGCATACAGCCTCGCAAGGAAGAGTCAATGTCAGTGATTCTCAACCTGAGGGGGACAGACCCTCAACGCGAGGAACTGTAATTTTGAACGGTACCTCAACTACTTGTCTCTTTGACACTGGATTATCTTTTGATTGTATTGTCGCCAGGCACCTTGTCAAACCCGGTCAGGAGACAGAGGACACCGTCAAACTATGTGGAGTTTTTAAGAGTGACGCACCCAGGACGCTTCCTATCGCACTGGTAGAAATACACTCTGATTTTGTCAGAGGTGTTATTAAAGCGGCCATAATGGATGATCCTATCTACCCAGTTATCCTGGGATGTAGATATGTGTTTGTTGGGAGACCAAAAGTGCCGATTGTGGCAGCGGTAATCACAAGAGGGCAAACGAAGAAGGAGAGGGAGCCTGCGCCAAATTTGTTGCCGAATGAACTGAAGGAGGCGCAACAAAAGGACCCTACTCTGGAGCCCTTCTTTAGAAAACTGCCCATGGCTAAGGACCCTTTCCCCGTGCCCTGAAACCAGATATTTTACTGTTGTAGGGACGTAGTGGTAATTTATCGGGTTTCATTCTTATGAGATGGCCAAACAGTTCAATTTTTTTTTTTCTTTCTCTTTATACTTGATGTAAGATGCAGTTCTTAACATTTCTGTAGCATCAGAATTTCTCATTCTATCTCTCTTGGTAATAGATGTCTTTTCTTAAGTCTCCCATTTCTCAGGATGTGATTTTCATCTCCTGTACTTTGGTCAGGGACGATGGTTGACACTGATAGTAAAAAGTTGGTAAGAATATACTATTTATCAGCTGTTGTTGAGGACCCATACTGATATTCTGAAATTTGAGTTGTGGTGACAGTTGGTAAGTCACTGCCTTACTGTTTGCATCTTGCTTCTTTTTCTGTATCAGTTCTTCTATTTTTCTGTAAAAAATGCTTCTGCGGTATTTCAACTCTGGAACCAGTTTAAACCAGATGCTGTTGACATGGATGTTAAATGGGCCTGGTAACCTGCTGATTTTCCTAGTTTCTGTCTGACTGCCCCTTGTAATTCCCAGGGGTCTCTGTCTGACTGCCCCTTGTAATTCCCAGGGGTCTCTGTCTGACTGCCCCTTGTAATTCCCAGGGGTCTCTGTCTGACTGCCCCTTGTAATTCCCAGGGTCTCTGTCTGACTGCCCCTTGTAATTCCCAGGGGTCTCTGTCTGACTACCCCTTGTAATTCCCAGGGGTCTCTGTCTGACTGCCCCTTGTAATTCCCAGGGGTCTCTGTCTGACTACCCCTTGTAATTCCCAGGGGTCTCTGTCTGACTGCCCCTTGTAATTCCCAGGGGTCTCTGTCTGACTGCCCCTTGTAATTCCCAGCGGTCTCTGTCTGACTACCCCTTGTAATTCCCAGGGGTCTCTGTCTGACTGCCCCTTGTAATTCCCAGGGGTCTCTGTCTGACTGCCCCTTGTAATTCCCAGGGGTCTTTGTCTGACTGCCCCTTGTAATTCCCAGGGGTCTCTGTCTGACTGCCCCTTGTAATTCCCAGGGGTCTCTGTCTGACTGCCCCTTGTAATTCCCAGGGGTTTCTGTCTGACTGCACCTTGTAATTCCCAGGGGTCTCTGCGGAGACAAAGAAAGAACGGGACTCTTGTCTTATGGGGGGGGGGGGGGGGGAAGAGGGGCCATTAATATAACGTTTTGCGTGAGTGTTTCAACGTCATCATATAAAACATATTACAACATAAACTACCACTGCAAGCGCATAAACATATTTTTTATACAGATTTCCTGCAAGAGCACCAACTGTAGTGGTACTGAGCCGCATGCTCCATAAGCAGCGAAAAGGAAGAGAAGAAGAAAACAATTGTCTGCTTAGGATAAAAGTATTTTCAAAGTCTGGCTACGATAGTTGTTTGGAACATCAAGTCTGGCTACGATAGTTGTTTGGAACATCAAGTCTGGCTACGATAGTTGTTTGGAACATCAAGTCTGGCTACGATAGTTGTTTGGAACATCAAGTCTGGCTACGATAGTTGTTTGGAACATCAAGTCTGGCTACGATAGTTGTTTGGAACATCAAGTCTGGCTACGATAGTTGTTTGGAACATCAAGTCTGGCTACGATAGTTGTTTGGAACATCAAGTCTGGCTACGATAGTTGTTTGGAACATCAAGTCTGGCTACGATAGTTGTTTGGAACATCAAGTCTGGCTACGATAGTTGTTTGGAACATCAAGTCTGGCTACGATAGTTGTTTGGAACATTAGTCTGCTTTCTTGAACCTCCTGTGTACAGTTACGCTAAATAATGGTTTCTTCGCCGTGGATGGGCAAGGGGAAGGGAGTGGGAGAGGGGGGGGGAGTTAATAAGAAAAAAAATGACGGCTATTCAGACAATCTCACACTCAACCTGGAAACTTTATGTGGTAATTGCAACACCTTTAATGAGTTTTGCAGAAAATGCGAAGAATGGCGTTATGGCGGAATTTTAAAACACATTTACAATTGTTGTCCATTATGTTTGCTAGGATGATTCATTGAGCGACGAGAACCCGATCCCCATTATTGAAATCACACTCGTCGCCTGCTAGAATATAGGTAAATCGCAGCCTGCATTCGCGTCGGTATCAACTGCAATATAACCTTTGTTTCAAGAATAAAAAATACCATTTCCAACTAAGCTTTTGTTTCAAGATCACGTGTCATGAACAGTGGCGTATCCTGGTAATGCGAGCTAGGCGTGCTGCTACTTAAAATGAATATGTACGCCTACTATTTATCTTCTTCCCCTCTTAATTTAAAAACCAACTATATTCAATAACGCAACGATAGTTATTAGGGGTATATGTCAATTATCTCCGAAATACTAATTAACTTACAACTTGAAACTCACTGTCACTGTAATAATCTGCATTCCCGGCAACTAACAAAAATTAATCACAAAAAACACTGGACGGACACAGCCGATTTTTACAACTCCGAGAGCTGTCTTGACCACCGCACGCATGTTCGTATTGTATTGACGTATCTGGCCATGACCCCGATCCACGCAAACTAATCTTCAGACGTGAATCCGAAAGGGACAGCACGCATTGTGACGGAATTACCCGAGAAACTTTGGGCGATTGTAACCAACCAATAAAAACTGCAATATAAAACGCGTCTGGGAAACTGAAACTAGATATACTCGTAGATTCTATGCGGGAAAATCCGTTATCCTGATGCGTGCGGTCCGAAAGCAGAACTTTAGAAGAAAAATATTTTATAGAATAATAAATTAAATTTTTATTTTCCTTCGGGCATAGGTGTGCGCAGCACGCACAGCACACATAGAGAATACGCCACTGGTCATGAACAATTTAGCTTTTGTTTTAAGAATACAAATACCACATAATAATAATAATAATAATAAATTCTTTAAGCACCAAACACAGCGCATAAGGCAGAAACCAGTGCTCTCCAGGTTGTACGTTGTGACGCCACTCCTCTTAGCTCTTGCACATTGTTTAATCCCAACGTTCTTCCTTCTCTTATTATTGTTCTTCTGAGTGTTTCTTTTGGTCTTCCTTTTTCCCTCTTACCCTCAGGAACCCAAGTGAGTGCCTGCAATGGTATTCTGTTGTTTTGCATTCGTAGGACATGACCGATATATGACCATCGTCGTTTCCTTATATAGTTGGAGACATATTTCTGCCTAGAGTCTTCTCTTATTTGTCGACTACCACATACAATACATTATACTCTTCAGTAGTTCAAATAACATGTACTTCTTGATACTTACTTACTTACTTACTTAGTCGTTCCCCTTCTACCGTGAGGTGTAGAGGTTTGGAAGAGAGAGCGCCAGACTATCCTTTCGGCTGTCTTCCTCCTGGCCTGGTTCCATTCTAGTCCTCGGTCCTTCAACGATTGTCTAATGTTGTCCTCCCAGCGGACTCTGGGTCGTCCTGGGGGTCTGGATCCTTGACTCTTTGTTTCCCATGCTTGTCATGGTAGCCGGTCTTCTCCCATTCTGCAGACATGGCCAAACCATCTTAGTTGGGACTGTTCTACTTGGGTCTGCAGGGGGTGGGATTTAAGGCCTTGACGTATCGTCTGGTTGCGTACCATGTCTCTTCTTGTTACTTCAACCACCTTCCTCAGATACCTCATTTCTGAGGTTACTTCTTGATACCTTTGTTTTAACTCTTTGACTCTGCAATTATTTTCCATCCTGTGTCGTAATTTTTTAATTCGTGATAGACTAAAAACAACGCTCAGTGAGTTGTTTTGGCATGGGTGTCAAATCTGACCAACGCTCTGAGCGTTGTTCCGGAGTCAAAGAGTTAAAAAGATAAATGCCATCTACAGCCATTCGCTTCAAGACTGCGAATAGCATAGACAACTACAAATTTGTTTCAAGAATACAAATACCATCTCCAGCTTGACACTCACTTCAAGAATACAGATACCATTTACAACTTAATACTCGCTAAAAGAATACAAATATCATATACAACTTAACACTCGCTTAAAGAATACAAATACCATATACAACTTAACCTTTGTTTCAAGAATACAAATATCATATACAACTTAACACTCGCTTAAAGGATACAACCCGCTGGTGTAATGGCTTCGGCGTTGTACTGGCGACCAGGTGTTCATGGTTCAAACCCGGGCGTCGGCGTTTGAAGAAATGTTTACGGCCGGAAATTTGACTGAATAGCCTGAACGGCTCCTGTGATAAACCCTCTGTGGATGGGAAGGAGCGAAGCTCCTGACCGGGTTGGAAGGAAAGTCCTCAGGTTCCCCAGCCTCGCAATGACATGTCATTGGGCCGAAGGGCTGAAAGCCCAAGTGCTGCTGGTTAAGAAACAAAAAAAAAAAAAAAAAAAAAAAAAAAAAAAAAAAAAAAAAAAAAAAAAAAAAAAAAAAAAAAAAAAAAAAAGGATACAAATACCATATACAACTTAACCTTTGTTTCAAGAATACAAATATCATATACAACTTAACAGTGGCGTATCCTGGTAATGCGAGCTAGGCGTGCTGCTACTTAAAATGAATATGTACGCCTACTATTTATCTTCTTCCCCTCTTAATTTAAAAACCAACTATATTCAATAACGCAACGATAGTTATTAGGGGTATATGTCAATTATCTCCGAAATACTAATTAACTTACAACTTGAAACTTGCAAGCAATGACATTGGAGAATTTTTCAAAACAACTGTAGGAGTTCGCCAGGGATGTATCCTGTCACCAGTGCTCTTTAACATTTATCTAGAACATATTATGCAGGAGGCTCTCTACGATTATAAATCAACCATATCGATTGGAGGCCGACCTCTGTGTAATCTACGTTTTGCTGATGATATTGATCTGATAGCTGGAACAGAATCAGAACTTCAAGACCTTACCTCTAGACTGGAGAAAGTAACAAGAACATATGGGATGGAAATTAATATAGAAAAAAGCAAGATATTGGTGAATAGCCATAAGAAACATGTTCCGACCAACATTACGTTAAATGGGCAAACGTTAGAAGAAGTTAACACCTTTAAATATCTCGGGTCCACTATATGTAGTGATGGAAGATCAAATAAAGAAATCAAGACAAGACTTGAGATGGCCTCAGCTGCCATGACAAGGTTGAATGTGATCTGGAAAAGTAACATCAGTTTTCCTGTGAAGATCAAATTATATAAATCACTTGTATTATCTATTCTCTTGTATGGGTGTGAGGGCTGGACACTCACTGCAGATACGGAGCGAAGGATTCAGGCTTTCGAGCATAAATGTTATAGAAGAATTTTGCGCATTTGCTATAAAGAGCACAAAACAAATGTCTATGTTAGAGCAAATTATGATGGTTTGAAGTCAGCTCTTAAACTTGTTCTAAATATTCCCCCATGACACTGGCTATACTGAAAAAGTAGAAGATAAACACCTATGCAGGCCATCAAGAACCACTTTTGTCAATAGTGAAACGTCGAAAGCTTGCCTGGTTTGGGCATGTAACTCGTCATGACTCCCTTTCGAAAACGATCCTCCAGGGAACAGTCGAAGGTAAACGGAGAAGAGGAAGGCAAAGAAAATCCTGGGCTGATAACATCAAAGAATGGGCAGGACACGGTTTCTCCACACTTGTACGCATTGCTGAGAATAGAGAGCAGTGGAGGACCTTGTCTGCTGATGCTTCCACCATGGCACCCCTACGACCCATGACGGGTTATGGGTTGAGATGATGATGATACAACTTAACACTCGCTTAAAGAATACAAATACCATTTACAACGTAACACTCGCTTAAAGGATACAAATACCATATATAACTTAACACTCGCTTAAAGAATACAAATATCACATACAACTTAACACTCGCTTAAAAAATACAAATATCATATACAACTTAACACTCGCTTAAAGAAAACGACTATCATATACAATTTAACACTTGCTTAAAGGATACAAATACCATATACAACTTAACATTTGTTTCAAACATACAAATAGTAACTACAATTTAACATTCGCTTCAAGAAGTCTAATGACGTTTACAGATTAATCTTTGCTGTAAGAATAAAGATGTTACATACCTACAACTCAAACTTCGCCTTCAAGAGTACAAATCTACTTTCACACGGAAACTTCACTTCAAGATCACCATCTACAGCGTACGCTTGACATGATTTTGAGGACATAAAATAAAAATAGAAATTTCGATAATGAAATGATCACATCGAAAATCTAAACATCATTGCCTCTCCAAACATTACAAACTAAATTCGAAGTTTAAGGTTATGTGACTTCTTTCAGACTCCCTACCCCCATCGTAAGTTCTTGCATGCCAGAGACTCCCCCCCCCCTTTTTTTTCCGCCCCTCTCAAACTTGATGCTATCAGAATTCGTTCAGCTGCGACAGCGACCAGGCAAGCTACCTGGTGCTTGAGAGCCAGAGGGGAAAAAATAGCAATAATGATCCATAGCTTACTGCATAAATTTTACCTAGCAGCCCTCCACCTGGTAGATGAGTTAAACCCCTGTAAATGTCTTTTTCCCTCCTCGGAAGACATACGAAATGTTCTGATATCTGGCAGTAAGGTTAGGAATGATATGTTTGTCTCAGAGTGGATCACCTCTTCGACGTCTTATGACCTTTCCCCTAGCACAACTTTTGCCGGTGTTAATTACAATCGCAATAAAATCATGCTGCTTTCAGATAGTCGTCCATCTTGTATCACTGTCCACCTCGAGAGTCCAAGAAAGCAAAATAAGATTTACGGATGTTTGATTTTTGGAAACCTGAGAGGGGAAGGGAGAAGATCCGTGTTTGCCCTTGATGAGTCACTTTGGCATGTCGTACTAGGCGACTAATAAGGTTGTGCTGAGACTGGTAACCTCATCGTGTAAAAAAAATTGCTGCAGAAACCCCCGCACGTGAATGCTTCGTGCCGGCTTCCGGCCGGTTTCCGGCAACGGGACCAGCTACAGTGGTGGCTCCATGCTCCTTAGGAAGCTAAAATTTAAAAGATGATGATGACGATGGTTTGCATACTGGCAATATCCTTGTTACTCAATTATCCCATATTGGTGACTGGGTAATTAAACATTATTCTATGGTATCTTTTTTTAATAGTTGCATAACCTTAAAACTCCAGTTTGGCCTCCAGTGTCTAGGTGAGACAATGATTACGTTTGCTGCATTACTTTAATTATATAAAGACGGGAAAAACTTGGCAAGACAACTGAATACTTAATGATATGTCACAGCAACCTGGTCAGAATATATAAAGAGAAACGGCAAAGATTGTGATAATAAATGCAGCTTTAAGAAATTGCACAAAGACAGCCAACAGTGCGTTATTGGTGACAAACATATATAGCTGGTGTTTTTATCCGAAACAGGGTCTAGAACTAATTATCTGTATAAACCATTATCTTATTGTAATCATGAAATTCGATTTATACTTTTCTTAACATATTGTTGGTGCATGAAGTAAGTTATCAGATGTGTGGTAACACCCCCTCCCCCCACAGAAACACACAAACCTGATTCCGCGTGATTTAGTAAAACCCTGGGAAATAAAATCTAGCAGACTGACGGGCAAGTTCATGTACCGTACATAGACTCCCTGAGACTGGAACGAAAAGTGGTGTAATAAGTTTGCTACCGGTATAAGATGTGTAGCGCTTGCTTCTTGAGACAAAGGCACCTAGTTCGAAACCATGTCACGCAGCTATCTACCTAGCTGTTAAAACGAGGTCTTGACTCTTCTTTTGAGTGAGGAAAGGCAAAGGCAAAGAAGAAAAGAACTGGTCACACTAACTGATAAAGCCGAGACTTAGTTTATGTGAAGTCTCTAACATATAACTCCCCTATGGCAAATCTGCAATGAGGGCTCCTTTATAAGATGTGGTCACGTGGTCACAAGTGTGTATCCGGGCAGCGAAGAATAGAACTAGTTTCTTCTTCTTCTTCGTACACTCTCAGACGTCGTCTACTTGAATGTTTTCATCTTCGTACACTCTCAGACGTCGTCTACTTGAATGTTTTCAAAGAAAGCAGTAGTCACTTTGCGGCTATTTGAATCTCCGTAAAGCTTTTCCACGAAAGGTACTGGTATCTGCCATATGTGCTTTCTCTGTTCCTCATATGTTGGGCATCTTTGAAGCAGATGTTCAACAGTCATTTTATCAGTGCCACAGTTACATTCATCGGTAGTTCCTATCTTTAGCTTGTTGAATAAATGGTATCACAATCTGTTGTGGCCAGTGCGGAGTCTGAAGATTACCACTTGTTCTTTTCTGTTGAGCTGGTAGTGTGCATTATTTTGTGTGTGACTTGGATGCTTTACACCCCATTTGTTTCTGTATCTGATTCTGATAAAACTGTATACCTCCTCGAAAGTTATACGTGAGAAAGACTGAGGTAGCTTTCTACCTTCCTTTGCCAGTCTGTCAGTCTCTTCATTGCCAGTAATGTTACAATGAGATGGGATCCATTGGATCACAACTCTTTTGTATCGTTGACATAGTTTGTGGAGCACTATTCTTAGGTCATCCACGCCTGCATTATTTTGGCTTTTCAACGTTGCAATTACTGACAGCGCATCGGTAAAGAAAGCAACTTGTCTCTCTGTGATTTCTTCTGTCATTCTTCTGCTGCAGTTTTCAAGGCCTCTGCCTCTGCTCTGAAGTTACTTGAGAATTAGCCTGTTGCCACTGACAGCTTTTTTTTTTTTTTTTTTGTGCACCAGTGCTTAATTAAGGTCAGAAATACACCTCCACCTCCATTTTCTGTTGCATTTGTTGCTGATCCATCTGTGTATGCATGGGTCCAGGTGTTGCGTGGGTAATGTTTCTCTATGTATTTTGTCGCTATGGATTTTCTCTCTGTTGCAGTCTGGCTCTTCTTTTTTCAATTTGATGCGGATACAAGCGACAAAGAAAGATTTTGCATGAGACTAGCAGACTTACCAATTAACAGATTGTTACAGAAGCAACCACTGGAAGAGCACAAAAGAACTATGGTACAAATTTCCTTTGGGGGTTCAGCTGCAGAGGTAGCCCAGTGCTGCTGAAGGAACAAGAAAAAAGATTTTATCTTCTGAAAGGCATAACTTTACCAGAAAGGCATAACTTCACCAGGAAAATGTTATCGTCTGAAAGGCATAACTTCATCAGAAAAATGTTAACTTCTGAAATGCATAACTTCACCTCCAAGTCTAAATCGCTGCCTTGCGCTGAATCCGCAGATGTCAGGTCAAACAGAAAACGTCAGTGATGCGATTATCTTAATCCTTTACACAGCAAGGAGATTTTCCCGCACTGGAATCTCCTAATAATCTACATCTCGACGCCAGCTTGCCATTTCATGAAGCTGATCAACCACTCATATAATTGGTCCAGTTCATGCTGCGTTACCAGCCGGAGAAGAAAACAAGAAACAAACGGACGACTTTGATCTGCATTTAGGAACAAAAGAAATTGTTTTTCCGTTTCACATACCAATTCTTTGTGTTTCCTTTAAATAAATAAGTAAATAAATAAATAAAGGTAATTAACAGGTACTCGTTAGACATAAAAGGTGGCACTAGACAACAGAAAAGAAAATATTAGTGATAGGCTTACCGGGAATCTAACCTAGGACCAACCAGACGGCGCTGTTACAAGCTCAAAATTACAGATATTATATCTTTTTACGAGTCCGTGGTCGATTCACTTAATTTTTGATCACCGAACTGAAAGCGATCTAGCTAGCCACTGGTGGTTAAAGTTACTGATGACGAAAATAGCGTATAGTTAAGCTTCTTTAGAACTAAAGCTTGTGATTGTCTTTCTTTCAGTGTGAGAGGTCGATGTTTTAGTCATTTTGTCTTTCTTTCAGTGTGAGAGGCCGATGTTTTAGTCATTTTGTCATTCTGTCAATGTGAGAGGCCGATGTTTTTGTCATTTTGTCTCTCTTTCAGTGTGAGAGGCCGATATTTTAGTCATTTTGTCATTCTGTCAGTGTGAGAGGCCGATGTTTTTGTCATTTTGTCTTTCTTTCAGTGTGAGAGGCCAATGTTTTAGTCATTTTGTCTTTCTTTCCGTTTGAGAGGCCGATGTTTTAGTCATTTTGTCTTTCCGTGTGAGAGGCCGATGTTTTAGTCATTTTGTCTTTCTTTCCCTGTGAGAGGCCGATGTTTTAGTCATTTTGTCTTTCTTTCCGTTTGAGAGGCCGATGTTTTAGTCATTTTGTCTTTCTTTCCGTGTGAGAGGCCGATGTTTTAGTCATTTTGTCTTTCTTTCCCTGTGAGAGGCCGATGTTTTAGTCATTTTGTCTTTCTTTCTGTGGTAGGTTTTAGAGTATAGAATATAGGTTCCCTTGGACAATTAGATGTGTCAGATGACACTAGAATAGTGCCAGGTAAGGGCCTGGTCTTATGAGCAATACCCCCTTCTCTGAACAGAGTAAGGGTGTATAGACAATCAAGGTGAGGTCAGACTATGGAAGTTCCCAGAGTAAAGGATGATGATGTTGAAAGTCTCTGGGTCCCTAACTGTCACCTCCCGAGATCTCACCTGAATAAAGAATCTGTGAGGGTGTGTATGGCATGTGTCTAGGGTAATGCAATTATTATGATGTATGACAAATGGTTAAACAGAACTTAGTAAAAATAATGAAGTAAGGCTGGTTGTAGAATTAGATATATACAAATATATATAGTTTTCATTTTACAGTATAGAAATCAATATGTTGAAAAGTGTTCATGACTTGTATCACCAAATGTCACTTTCTTGGGCACCTCACAATCTTTTTTAAATACTTGAACTTGTAACTACTCTGTTGTTGGAAGATCTGTTTTCTACATCCTCCCCAGGTCAGGAAATCTATGTTGTGGATTGTTTATTTATGAGAATGAGCTCTCAAGTGCCCAGGTAAGGCACTTATCTTAATATCATGTCTGAGACCAGTTGCTCCAAACTGTATTTATGATCACACAGATAGTGCTGCCCTCTGGAAGAAAGACGGCCTGTAGCTCAGCAAGTATTGTGCTAGCGTCCACTGCCTGCAATTTCTGTCTTCTCCAGGATAGTTGCACAGCTTTTTACTGGTGATATGACCTGTAATGAGAAGGAACATTCCCTCCCCGATAATGCCTGTCTTATAACAATTCCACAACTAATTGACAGTACGCTTACCTGGGTCAGACACGTGTGCTGACCATTTGCACCAGATCTTATCTCCATTTTCTACATTCAGGGATGCGTATTCTCATCTGTTACACACAACTTCACAACCTCTGTCCTTGAATCATTGCTTGTCTTCCATACTATCAGTAGGGGTGCCCAAATCCTGTGACTGGTCATTTATTTCTTTTCAACTTCTAGGTATGGTGTCAGATGTTAATTGAACACTGTGGCACTCCAGATGCCACGATTACCTTTCTTCTCTTTTGGACTTACAGTCGTAAAATGTTATGGCAAATTTTCAAACACATTTGACACAATTTCACAATAAAACTGCATTCCTACTTAAGGCGTCGTGACATTAATCTTTCCCAGAGGCAGTATCCGAATATGGCGCACAATAAACTATGTGGCCGACATGTTAATTAATTTCTACAAATAAACCTATTCTGCCTTACCCTCAAGTAAGAATATACCACAATATGCACAAGCTTGACTAGCATTAAATGGGTAGTTCAGAAATGCTCTAGTGTCCAGACGGTGAAAGCCTTGGTCACGAATGCTCTCCCGCTGATCTCTTCTTCTTCTTCTTCTTCTTGCGAGTGCACAGTGGTGAAGCAGACAATCGTAGCTTGTGCATGTGTTTATTCAGTTTGTTATGCCCTGTCCTGAGTCGAAAAATAGTTATCTGTCCCTGCCGGTCGAGAGTGTGATAGTCGTCTTTGGGTTGGTTCTGTTCTCTTCTGATAGTCTGGATAGCTCTCTTTTTCTCAAAGTACGTGACTTCATTATCTTCTTGTTCACATTCTCCTCCCTTTTTTGCAAGTTTATCTGCCTTTTCATTTCCGGGTACACCACAATGAGATGGTACCCACTGAAGTATGGTTCTCTTTTTGGCAGCTACCTTGTTTAGTTCATTTCTCAGATGCGGGAGTTTACCACCCTTGAGAGCTTGCAGGACAGACAGTGCATCTGTGAGGAAGACTACCTGGTGGCAGTCAGAGTTGGTGTTATAAATCATATTTGCAGCTTGCTCTAGAGCTTGAACCTCAGCTGTATAGTTGGAACAGAATTTACCAGTGGGAATGTGCCTAGTCTCATAGTGGTTGTCAGGATATAGAGATAAAGATACCGGCACCTCCATTCCTAACAGCATTAGTTGCTGATCCATCTGTATAGGCATGTATCCATGATTGATCGGGATAGCTTTCTTGGATCATACTCAATGTAGCAGTTCGTTTTTGCAGATCATTATACTCACATCCACTTGTGAGACCACTGACTGATGTATTAATTTGGAGGGCACTGCTGGCCTGCTCCCATGGTACAGGGTATAGGGTGGGCTTCAGTGGTGTTGTCTTCATGGATAGGTCTTCTTGATGCTGTCTTATAAGTCTTTTCCCCCGATGCACAAAGCTGCTACGCTTTAGACGTCCCAATGCCAGATCATCTAGTCTTGCCTTCATTGGGTGCATTGGCATACTGTTGTACTTTTCCATCTGGAGCATGGTTTTTGTGTCTCTTCTATGGGACAATGTCTGTAATCCAGCAACCTTCTGCATCTCTGTTATTGGTGTAGTTTTCATGGCTCCTGTAATGAGCCTGAGAGCTTGATTTTGCACCTTGTCCAAAGACTGCAGATGTGAGTTAGCAGCTGATGACCATGCTGCTGAGCTAAACTCTAAGTGTGGTCTTATTACTCCATTATAAATCTTCTTTAGATTTCGTTCATTTGCTCCCCAGTTGGTACCTGCTAATTTTCTGAGTATGCCTAGTCGTCTTCGGGCCTTTCCTTCTGCGTTTTCAATATGCTTATTCCATGTAAGCCTTTGGTCAAATGTCACCCCAAGATAGGTGGGGTAGCTTTCTTCCTTGATCACGGTTGTCCCTAGGTGTATGTTAGCTGATTTGTCCTTGGGGGCGAGGGAGAACAGTGTTATGGAGGTTTTGTCTGTGTTTATTGTGATAAGCCATTTCTCTGCCCATGACACTAGCATGTCTGCTGCCCGCTGCATTCTATAATTTGCTGTGGTGACATTTTCATCAGCGCACCAGAGTACTAGGTCATCTGCATATAAGGCAGCTTTAACTCCTGCAGGGAGATCTTTCACCAGGTCATTGATGTAAACAAGGAAGAGTGTTGGGGAAATTACTCCTCCTTGAGGTACCCCCTGATGGAGCAACACTTTTCTGCTCTGCAGACCGTCAAGAGTGACTCTAGTTCTCCTGTTATGCAAGTATGACTGGATCCATTTCATCATGTTGCCTTGGATTCCACTTCTCCTAAGTTTTGCAATGAGGCCATCTTTCCACACCTTGTCAAAGGCCTGCTTGAAGTCGACCCAGATCGTTAGGACCTTTTTCTTCTCCTGGAAGGCATCTTCTATTGCTTGAGACAAGTAAGTAACTTGGTCTTCTATACTGTAGCATTCTCTAAATCCTGCTTGTTCCGGCACCAGGATCTGCTCAGACTCTAAATACCATTTCAATCTGTGGTTGACTATTCGCTCCATAGTCTTCCCAACACAGCTTGTGAGACTGATTGGCCGGTAACTTGCAGCCTCGGTCTTACATTTCCCTTTCTTTGGTATGGGTATTGTGATGGCTTCTCTCCATACTTGGGGTACCGTTCCTTTCAACCAGCTGTGGTTGAATATCTCAAGCAGTTTTGTCTTTGCTGCTGAGCTCAGATTTACTAGCATTTCATTGCTGATTTTGTCTGGGCCGGGTGACTTTTGAAACTTAAGCTTGGAAATAGCCTTCTGTAGTTCTCCTAGTGTGATGGGTTCCCTCATTGGGGCAGGAGTATCTGTCTGTCCCATGGTTGTCAGTATTTCTTTTCTTATCTCTCTCTGATGATCTATGTTAATGGGTAAGTTGCTTTCTGAACTGTATCTTCTAGCAAACAAGTCTGCAGCTTGTTTTCCTCTGAAAAGTTTGCCACCTTCATCCAATGTAATAGTCTGCCTAGGTGAGGAACGCTCTTCATTTAGAGACTTGACTAATCTCCAAAGTTTCCTGCCGTCTTTCTCAAGGTCCAGCGATGCCGTTTTAGTTCTCCAGCTTTTCCGTTTTTCTTCTAGCTTTGTTCTCTGAAACTCTGCTACAGCCTTTTTCCATTTGTTGTGAGTTTCAAGTGAAGGCTGAGACTCTGCGTCCTTTCTAGCCCTGTCCATAGCTTCCTGACGTTCTTGGAGTGTGCTGGACCAGTATGGTATGTAGTTACGCCGGCATCCTTTGGGAATTGTTTCTTTTGCAGCTTGTAGTATGCATCTGTTGAAGTCTTTTACCACTTCATTAATGTCTCTGTTCTGTACCTTGAGGGTAGACAGCAGCGTGTTCACCTGATGCCTGAATAAACCCCAGTTGGCTTTTTTGTAGTTCCATCTTGTAATGGCTGGGCCTGTACTGAGAGTTGCACTCTGGACAGTAAGAAAGATTGGGCGATGGTCGCTTCCCCCTAGTTGGTCTCCTACTTCTCTACTAATAGATCCAGCTATATCTGGTGTGGAGAAGGCAAGATCTGGTGTTGAAGTTGTGTGCCATCCTCTGGAGTAGAAGGTAGGAGTATCTGTGGCATTATTGACTAGGATTAGGGAGTGATCATCTTGCCAAGTTTCAACCTCTTCACCTCTGTGATCCAGATGGTTATAGCCCCAGCTCTGGGAGTGGCTATTAAAGTCTCCAACTGCTATAAAGTTGATGGCTGGTACCTGTATAGAGCTGAGACTCAGGGGTTTGTTGTTCGGACAGTAATAGTTCAGGAGTTCTATTTCCATCTTGTCTACCTTTATCTGCAACAGCTGATATTCTGCTCCATCCATGAAGGTTTTCCTTTCGTGTGCAGGAATGTTATTCCTTACAAGAGTAAGTACTCCTCCTTTTCGTCTATCTTTTCTGTCGGATCTGAAGCATTGATATCCCCTTATTTTAAAGGTTTGATCTGCTTTCAAGTGAGTCTCTTGGATACAGCAAACACTGACTTGCTTCTCATACAAGATGTTTTCCAGCTCTGTCTTTTTGCTGTATCCAGCCTGCTTGCTGTTCACTCCCTCTGCATTCCAGTGCATCATGACAATGGTTTCCGGTGCGCCTTCTGGCCCAGTATCTATGACTTTAGCACCTGTTCAACGGGAGAGTGGGCTCATCCCTAATCTGTTTATGTTCCCAGTAGTAGACTATTCGCAAGCAGCCTGGGGGTGTCACTGCTCTGCGCGGACCTTGTTTACCGAGGCGGCGTCCGAGCTCGTATGGTGAAAATATGGTTGTGTTATCTTCAAAATAGCCCTGTCTTTCCCATGGCTTTTCTGCCATCCTGCAGCTTTGAGTTAGGGAGTTCTGAGCTCCAGTCTCTTTCCCAGGCATTTTATCCTGGCCTGGCACGCATACAGAGGACCCCACTTCTGGTTCTAAGTTAGCAGCTGGGGATAGGTGGGGTAGCACCCTGTGCATTCCCCGTCATCCAGGGGGCTCTCCAACTATGCAGAGCTTGCACAATGCTGTGCTCTGGTTCTGGGCTCTCCCAAGGAATCCTCACGTCCTGCACAGAGCCACTTCCAGATACCCACCACCTGCCAACCCTCCATTGTAGAGATCTCCTGCGTGCGGCCATCCAGTCAAGAGCCAGTATTAAGTCTGGTGCCCATGTGATCCCCCAAACTCAGTGTGCAATGCTGGGTTCTCATCATGCTGCAACACAGGGGGGATTGTGATGCTCAGCCATCTCTCTCAACTCTGCCCGATAAGTGACATCGGGGACTTAACTGTGCCTCAGTACTGGGAGGCCCCGTTTCCGGGTACACCACACACAGCCAATTGTGGCAACGGTCGCCGTGGGCATGTCTTCAGTGGGGAAGTTGTGGAGTCTTCCTGTCCATGTTCTTGCACATCCTAACACTGCCCGCAAGACATCGGAGGTTTGGAGAGTGGCCTTCTCTGCTTTTTTTGAGCCGGGGTGGGCTCCCCGGGCAAGTCTCGATGGGGATCGGGACGTGTCCACGCGCCAGTGGGCCCAGCATCGGCTGCATCTGATTGAGGACTTGCTCTGCCAGGTTTGATGCGGATTTCCTACCGCCCCGGGTAGAAGCCAGAAGTTTACTGTGCCAGCTCTGGGGGAGATAAAGGGGGTGTTTCTGCGTCTCCTTCTGATACGTAGCCAAGGTAGGGCTCACAGTGCTCTTTCCCCGCCACCAAATTGCCTGCTGGTTACGCCGAGTTCTCCGAGGCTCTAGGCGTGTGACCAAGAGTTGAAGGCAATAGGATCGTCAAGTCCTGAGTCTCTGTGCCTGTACGATGGGTTCCGATCTTCAGGGAGCAGTCCACACTCGTTCCCACTCCCAAGACTTGTTCAGTATCCATCTGGCTCCTTCCCACCCACAGAGGGCGTGTACGGTGTAGTGCACCGGTTTTATTATCGAGGTTTGCTCCTCTAGATCCGTTGTGTTTAGCCTGAGGATTCGCACCCTCAGTTACCAGGACTACCTCGAGGAGGGTGTGGCTCTTCACCACGCACAACGATCTTGGGGTATGAGAGGTTTTGCTAGGCCAAGAGACTAACACCGCAATGGTCGCTCCTTTCATGAACAAGAATTCACTAGGCCTAGGGTGAAGCAAGGGGGGAAACCCACTACCCACAACACCAGCACATCATACCCCCTGTCTGTAAAAGACTTTGCCCCCCGCTGATCTCAAGTTGGCAAATAGTATTTTTCAAATGGCGGACTATGCCGGCAAAATGTTAATTTTATTGCCCCTATGCTCACCCCCCTTAACCAATCAGAAACGCGTCCAGAAATTTTAACTTTTCCCCCTAGGCTATAAACTTGAGCAGTTCAGAAGTGTGTTTGTTCGTCTGTCTCAATTTTATTTATACAATATCTTTGTTATTCATGGGTCGATTTTTAATATTGAAAGTGATTATTAAACAGACCACTGTCCTCTATCTTCCTATATAGGTTTCTTTTAATTATTTGTCCCCGTTTTCATATGTGTAATTTTTTGTATAATTAATTGTGCTTTTCCCCAACTGAAAATATTAATAAAATAAATATTTCTACGTCAAGATAGTTTTTTATGGGAAATCTTTATGGTATTATATTAATCAATATCAGCGCTATGATTCAAGATATCCCTTTCAATCTAATTCCCTTTAGTTATTGAGAAATAAATTATTTAATTTTTATTAAAAGCACAGAATCGGCATTTTTGCCATTACAACTTAGATTTTTGGTCTCTACCCAAAAACGAGGTAACAATACTATTGGTTGTTAATTTTTCGGCGTTCGTTAATAAATATAGGGAAGGGTAGTGTGTTAAAAGGGGGTAGTAACTTTTAACGCTTGGTGTTAGAAAAAAATTCAAATTCTTTTGTTAAAATGTTGGCGGTAGATGTGACCTTGCCCTTAACAAATTACAAATACTGTAGCTATTAATAGATTTTAGGAGTTAGTTAATTTTCAAGCGGTAAATTTGACTTTGCCATAGACGAATTTCAAACATTGTAGTTATTAATAGAATTTAGGACTACGTTAGTTAATTTTCAAGCGGGGAAATTTGAGCGGGGTGTCACACAGATCCATTTCACTACACTTTCCGTGTGAGAGGCCGATGTTTTAGTCATTTTGTCTTTCTTTCCGTGTGAGAGGCCGATGTTTTAGTCATTTTGTCTTTCTTTCCGTGTGAGAGGCCGATGTTTTAGTCATTTTGTCTTTCTTTCCGTGTGAGAGGCCGATGTTTTAGTCATTTTGTCTTTCTTTCAGTGTGAGAGGCCGATGTTTTAGTCATTTTGTCTTTTTTTCAGTGTGAGAGGCCGATGTTTTAGTCGTGCTGTTTGATTCACTTTTCACTGTAGCTCTTATAACAGCAAAGCAATAAACAGGGGCGATAGACTGTACCTTGAAAGTTCACCTCTTCTACACGAGTAAGATAGTTTCTTAGCTGATACTCATGTAGGGGATGAAGCGTTAGAGACTTAACTATACTTGATGTCACCTTTATGAGGCGAGTGACGGCTGGTTAAACTGGAACGTGGGGCTACAAGGTTTCGAACACGGTTACTGTGCCTCGAGAAGCAAACGCACTACAGAGAACCTGAATGTGAACCACTTTTGATGTAGCTAAAACTGGGGTTTCTGTCAAGATATTTGACGATTAATGTGTCATATTATTTTGCAGCCTTTAATGTAGCTCACATTAGAACATCATCTATGTTATATTTAAGAAGGCTTAACCTTAAAATTATTTTTGTTTTCATCATCTTCATAGTATAACCTAATTCTCTGTCTCTCTCTCTCTGTCTCTCTCTGTCTGTCTCTGTCTCTGTCTCTGTCTCTGTCTCTCTCTCTCTCTCTCTCTCTCTCTCTCTCTCTCTCTCTGTGAAAGCATTCTGTCATTTCAACTATTCACATATTTGTCTAATTCATATTTGATTCACATTTTGTACTTTTGAACCTGTTTTTTTTTTTTAAATCTTTGTCACTATCACGTTTTGTAGCTGCTGTGTTACTGCTGGTAGTTGTACAATACATTATTATAACTCTTCCTCTACCCTCAGCCCTGGATAAACTTGGCGCCAACCATGTGATGAACCTCGGTCTGCAGGTGGAGGTTGTCCAACCAAACATCGTGTTTGATATCGCCAGTCTGATGCTGTACGGAGCACAGGCCACGCCCGTCCGCCTCAAAATCTTGCTGGACCGACTCTTTTCCGTACTGCAACACGAGGAAGTTCTGCAGGTCCTGCATGGATTTGGCTGGACATACGAGGACTACGCTAGAGGTTACATACTGCAGGTTAGTGAGGGATAAGATGATCTATTGATTTTAATATTAAGGCCTGGTGTGTAAAGGGTTTTTAATCTTTCTACCCTAAAGAGCGTTATGGTTCATTCGTCTAGTTATAGTCAGATTTGCTGACGTCTGCACATTACTCATTATACAACAAACTTAGTTGCATTTAAGACTTAAAAGACCTCAGAATGATCTTTAGCGAATTGTGATTATTTTATATGTAATCGTTTTCTTTTTTGCTCCTCATGGAGCATGCCATCACTGCAGTTGTTCACTTCATAGAAAGCTCGTATTAAAGCATTCATATGCTCTTGCAATGATTGTTTCTGTAGTAATTTCTGTTACATGGTAAGGTTGATAGTCACGTGCACAACCTCATGAGACGGGGGCACTAGTACTATTCGTTGTCTCCTCAGAGACCCCCGGGAACTAGTTTGGGGGCTGGGGCGGGGGGGGCGGAACAATATATATATATATGTATATTAAACATATGTGAAAAGCTTGGCGCCCAATTTGGTGCCAAGGTAAAACCTGAGTTAAAAAGTAATAATAATAAATAAACAAATGGTTAAAGTCTTACTAGGACAGAAAGAGTTAAATGGGCCAAGATTAACATGTACAATTTTGTGGTAAACGAACGAGTCTGAGCGATCTGTAACTGCGAATATGTGTCTAAGAAGGAGTCAGCTTGTGTGTAAGTAAGAGTCAATAACTGTGTCTTAGCGGTCAATGAATCCGTCAGTACAGAGTGTCAAAGGACGAGTCAAGAAATGTTTGTCTTAGCGATCACTGAATTGGTACAATAAAGTCGGCCTTAGGCCGATTTAACCTAATTGACCCACTCGGGTCCCGCGCTCACAGGGACCCACGCAGTTGGGTTCCCACCTCCAGCTTTGAATAAAATCAGGAGCGAATATTATTTCAAATTTAGTATCAAGAGTCTATACTACTACACTGTATTAAGAATATAACTATCTATATTTAGTAACCTTATGTTTTTTTTAAAGTGAGACATGAAGAGATAATCATAGAGGCATGTAAATGAAGTGAAAAAAACATGAATAAGTACTTTTAGAGACATGTATGTGGAGTGAGAATAAGTACTTTTAGAGACATGTATGTGGAGTGAGAATAAGTACTTTTAGAGACATGTATGTGGAGTGAGAATAAGTACTTTTAGAGATATGTACATGGATTGAGAATAAGTACTCTTAGAAATATGTACATGAAGTGAGAATAAGCACTTCTAGAGACATGTACATGAAGTGAGATAAGTACTTCTAGAGACATGTACATGAAGTGAGAATAAGTACTTCTAGAGACATGTACATCAAGTGAAACGTGAATAAATACTTTCATAGACATGTACATGAAGTTAAACGTGAATAAATACTTTCATAGACATGTACATGAAGTGAGAATTGAACAAATACTTTTATATACATGTACATGAAGTGAAGTGTGAATGCTTTTGCAGACATGTACATGAAGTGACACGTGAATAAATACTTTTATAGACATGTAGATGGAGTGAGACGTGAATACTTTTATAGACATGTATATAAAGTGAAACGTGAATAAATACAGGGTGTCCATAAAAGATTGTACCCTTTTCAAAAAAATTATTCCCGGCCTCATGATGTGGTACGAGGATGCTTTCTATCACAAAAGTAAGATAATTTCTGCACGTTTTTAAGTATACCTTACAAAGCCTCAAAAAGAATGTACATATTTCTTTCTTTTTTTTCACCTACTTGACCAGTGTGTTGAGAGACATGTAACAATTACCGGTTGCAACTCAACTGCGAAAGTTTCACTTGAAATACCCGCTGCGCGCATGCGCACTTTTTTGAGTCTTTGTAAGTTATGCTTATAAACTTGCAGAGATTATCTTACTTTTGTGATAGAAAGCATCCTCGTACCATGTCATGGGGCCGAGAATATTTTTTTTGAAAAGGGTACAATCTTTTATGGACACCCTGTACTTTCATAGACATGTCCATGAAGTGAAACGTGAATAAATACTTTTATAGACATGTACATTAAGTGACACGTGAATAAATACTTTTATAGACATGTACATGAAGTGAAACGTGAGTACTTTTATAGACATGTACATGAAGTGAGACGTGAATAAATACTTTTATAGATATGTACATGAAGTGAGACGTGAATAAATACTTTTATAGATATGTACATGAAGTGGGACGTGAATAAATACTTTTATAGACATGTACATGACGTCAAACATGAATACTTTTATACACATGCACTGTGTACATGAAGTGAGACGTGACCAGAAACAGTTGAGACACGAACACGTACAATAAACTATCTGCCTGAGTTAAACCTGGGACCTCCCTTTCATGTACAGTCGTACCAACCTGTCATCGCTTCAGGCAGACGAACAGGTCACGAACAAAATAAATGCACGGTCTTCATTGTTGCTTCCTACCTGTTCCTGGATGATTGCCAGGCCACGTCACACACCCATCAAATGAACCTGGCTGACTAATACGTCACTTCCGTCAGATGAAGTTCCACCTTTAAGAAGTCATATTAGCTAGTACGTGCAAACAACAGTGGGTGACGAAAAGACGAGAGAAAGAGAGAGAACGAACGAATGATCTTTATTTTCAAAGGGTTAAGAAATGGGCGCGCAGTCCCGTCTAACATTCTGCCCTTCCACTCTCACTTATCTTGCATTCTGTATCCTTTCATTCCCACATGTTACTTTAAGCATTAATTTAAAGGCATACAACATTATAAAGGTAATACAACAGCATACATTTACAGTATCCAATCATAATCAAATTTAAGTATGTTTTTTTTTAAGCAAACAAGAAAGTAATTAAAAAAAGAAAACAAACAAATCCAAAACATTCTTGCAGTACATCCGACAATAATTCGAGCATAATCAGATTGGGGTAGCATGGAATTAGAATTCATGAAATATTTTAACAGTCTGTTATTGAACCAGTTGGGACTTTGTGTGTGTGTGTGTGTTTTTGTTCTTTCCTCCCTAACTCAAGAGCAGAATCAGATAGAACGAACGAACGAACTTTACTTTCAAAGGACATGCAGGCCTGTCTAATATTCTGCCCTTCCTTTCTCTTGTCTTCCATACTGAATTCATTTATTCTCATATGCATTTTAAATATTACTTTTATATAAGAAAATAAACAAAATACAATACAATAAAATCACAATATTGTAATAGTACTATGAATGTTACATACATTTACAGGACCTTATCATAATCAATATTGAACCGGGCAAAATAACCCATAAAATCTACATATGCTATTACATAATTATTTAGGAAGATAACTAAATTAGGGTGGCATATAATTTGCACTCATGATTTATTTGAAAAATCTGCTATTGTATGGATATGGACTAAGCGTGTTTTTTAGGTCGTGTGGAAGATTGTTCCACAGTTGAACATCAGAAAAAGCTAAACTTTTCTTGGATAAGTCAAGCCTTGGCTTTGGTACGTGTAATTTGTTTGAGAGAGAGAGAGAGAGAGAGAGAGAGAGAGAGAGAGAGAGAGAGAGAGAGAGAGAGAGAGAGAGAGAGAGAAAGAGAGAGAGAGAAAAAGAGAGAGAGAGACAGACAGACTGTCGTTAACTGTCCTTTGTTATTATGAGGTAATATATGTGACGCTTAAATATTTTTTTTAATACTGGAGACGGAGGCATTATTCTGTACCAGAGTCGTAGTAAAGGGGCAGCGGCCTCGGGCGTCTAGCGTAAAGGGCACAGGCGCAATAAAAGTAAATCTATATTCTTTACAGAGGAGTGGCGGAAGGAAAAGCGATGGCCAAAACTCCAGAAAAAAAACTAAAACTTTAAACCGGACAGAAAGAAACAGGACCACGAACCCTGAAATCAGAAAAACAGAACTAAAGGACACGAGTGAAACAATAATGGAAAATCGGGAAGGAGGCGCGGAAGGAAAAACAAAAAGCAGAATCAACAAAGGAGAAAGATCAGGAACCAGCGCAGCGAACGGAAAGAAAGGACCCAGGGAAAAGGATAATCAGGACAGCCAGGTAAACGCGGACAAAACAAGTCATGAAACCAGAGGAGAGGACAAAGAAGACTCCAGCCGAAAGGGAACCCCCCAAAAAGTGAAAATAACACAAATAGCTAGAACGGAAGCCACGCTTCGATCTCTCCCGGACGACAAAATTCTGGTAATCCTAGAAAAAATCATCGACAAAAAAGCCATTGCCAAATTGCAGAAACATAACAGTGGGACTAAATGTAACAGAAAAAACTAAAAATTTACTGCAAGAACTGCGGGACAGACCAAGGATGATTCAACTGGCCCACTACATCAAAATACAAATAGAGATTTTAAAAGAAACCAGAAAAAGTGTGATAAAAGGCATAAACCCAACCCTGACAGGGGAGGAAGTGCTAAACAATCTGTCCAAAATGAACCCAGATTTAAAGCTGGTGAACGTTGAACGTATAAAAGTGAAAGGGAGTATAGTAACCCCAGTGATAGTGATTACAACAGAAGGTAGGGAACCCCCCAAGACGGTAATATTTGGGAAAGCACAAAAAAACACAGAAGCCTTCATTCCACCAGTGCTGCAGTGCTCCAACTGCATGAAGTTTGGCCATGGCCGACAAAGTTGCAGGGGGAAGGCAGTATGTAGGTTTTGTGCGGGAGCACACCCTCTCACACAATGCGAAAAGGCAAAGTCAGATACTGACTATAAAAAGGAAAATGCAAACAGAAAATGCATTAATTGCCAAGGAAACCATAGCGCCAGATTCCAGGGCTGCCCAGTTTATCAGCAGACCAAAAAAGCACTGAAGGAAGCTATAACAACCCAAACCCCTTTCAAAACTGTCATTAAAGAATTAAAGGAAAACGATACCTATACGAGCACTAAAGTTATAACAATAATTAAGAGTGTGCAAGAAGATGTCAATATGATTAAGTCACAGATGGCAAAAGAAAGTAAGAACAAGTTAGAAAATAATAAAATAGTACCAAAAAACCAGTCAGATGATTCAACTACATCCTCGAACGACACAAGTGCACTGAAAAGTGCAGAGGCAGTGCTTCAAGAAGTGAAAGCCATACAGCACCAAATTTCCCAGGATATAGCTAAACTGACTGTACTGAAAGAAGAAAATGAAATGATACTAGTCAAACTGTCCGAACAAAAAGAAGAAAGTGAAATAATACTAAAAAGAATGGAAAGTGAAAAACAGGAGATTAACATAGGAAGAGAAGGGAATGTAGCATTGGATGAAAATAGGAAAGTGGTCAAAAAGAACAAAAGGCAACAGGAAAACAAAAGCAACCTAGAAGAAACTACCAAAGAAACTATCAAAAAACATTTTGAGGCACATTTACCACACTTAGCGGAAGAAGTTAGGGATATAATGACAAGTATAAATAGGGATTTTCTTGAGAACTTGATGGATAGTGAGTTCACAAGTACAGGAAATGCAGAATAAGAGCAAATTTGATAGCTACCAAAATAAAAGGTACACTAGATGATGTTAAAATTCAATTTAGAAAGATTTAGATTTATCCAGTGGAATTGTAGGGGTATTAAAAAAAATTTTGCACCCCTACTATCAGAGACTGGAGGAAATACTGATATATATGCTCTTCAAGAGACCCATTTAAACCCAAATAATAGATATAGTTGTAAGGGCTTTAAGATACTTAGACACGATAGGAAAGAAGGTAGAGGAGGAGGTGTCGCAGTATTAGTTAGCGAAAAATTTAAAATCATAAACTGGGAAGTATTTAATACAACCAATATAGAAGGTATCCAGGTTACTATAGCAGCTGAACCAAACAATCTAACAATTCTAAATGTATATGCTAAAGATGGCACAATTAAAGATGAAGAAATACTAGCCATAAGCACCAGACTAGGCCCCAAAACAATCATAGTAGGCGATTTTAATTCCCATCATTGTGCTTGGGGTGGACAACATGCAGATAATGCAGGAAAATGCCTACTTGACTTCATAGAAAACAATGAACTACTAATACTAAATGATGGATCTGCAACAAGAATTAATCCACAAGCTAATAGGGCAGACTCAGCAATAGACATAAGTATAGCAACTAACAACCTAGCGAATGTAAATTGGGAAGTGTTACAAGACACAAACTCAGATCATCTGCCCATTGTAATAACCATGCATGAAAATGTCATTCCAAACCCAGAACCAGAGAAACCTACCTTCAACTATAAAAAAGCAAACTGGGAAGCTTTCCAATCAGAGCTGGAGGTGATGGAATATAAAGACATGGAATCAGATGATACTGACTTGTGGGCAGAAACACTGACCAATGAAATTCTGAAAATAGCAATAAAGTATATACCAAATAAAAATATGCCACAACACCTTAAACCAATAAATAACATTAATAAGAAAAGAGAAACTCAATGGAATAAAGAACCAGTTGCCTGGTGGAATAAAAGCTGTGCAGAAATTCATGAGAGAAGAAAAAGGGCCTTACAAAAATATAGAAATAACAGAACAGAAGAAAACTATGATAAGTATAAACTTATTAGGAATGAATCAAACAGAATAATATTCAAAGCCAAAGAAACTAACTGGAAGGAGTTTTGTCAGTCACTTAAACCTAGCACTCAATTAGAGAAGTATGGAAAAAGCTTAAGGCAATCAAAGGGAACAATAAGAAAACAATAATGCCAACAATCAAACTACCAAAGAGAGCAGAAACAGATAAAGAAAAAGCTAATGCCCTTGCCGAGTATTTCTATAAAGTCAGTGCAAAAAGTAGCCTTGGACAGGAAGAAAATGAGAGAAGAGAAAGACTTAGGATACAGTTTTTAAAAGAACTACCAGACCAGATAGATGAAACAAACTATTTAGATGCTGATATAACAGAGGAAAGAAGTAACTAATGCAATAAAAGATAAATCTAATACTGCCTCAGGGCAAGATATACTTAGTTATGAAATCCTTAAGAAAGTACCCAAAAGAACTATAAACATAATAACTTCACTTTATAACAAAATCTGGAACTTAGGAAAGATACCAAAAGCATGGAAAGTAGCTATGATAGTACCCATTCTAAAACCCAATAAGGAAGCCCATGATGTAAGTTCATATAGGCCTATCTCCTTAACATCACAACTAGGTAAAATACTGGAAACTGTTGTGAATAAAAGAGTTAAATTCTACCTAGAAAAAAACCAGTTATATAGCCCAAACCAGTCAGGGTTTAGAGCAGACAGAAGTACAGTAGACCAGCTTGTAAGATTAGAACATGATGTAAAGCTAGGGTTCAAGAGGAAAGAGAAAACAGTGGCAGTCTTTCTAGATGTAGCTAGAGCATATGATGAATGCTGGCGAGATGGAGCTCTTTACAAAATGAAAAAGATTGGCATTACTGGTAAAACCTATAGGTATCTAGAAAACTTTTTACAGGACAGATATTTTGCTGTACAGGTGAATAATGATAGGTCAGAAATATATGAACAACAGAATGGGATTCCTCAAGGATCAGTGATCTCTCCTTCAATTTTCAGTATAGCTGTAAATGATTTAGCAGATGAATTTAATGACATAAAGAATGCAGTATCACAATTTGCAGATGACTGTGCCATTTGGCGATCTGGAAAAAACTTGGACCATGTTTACAAAAAACTTCAAAATCAAATAGACAAAGTTTCAGAGTGGATGAAAAGTTGGGGCTTCCAAATTAATGTAAACAAAACAGTAGGTATGATTTTCAGCAAAGGAAATTTAAAAAAAAACAAACAAAATCAAGATAACCATTAAAGGACAGAAAATATGTACCTCTTCAACAACAAGATTTCTGGGCATAACTTTAGATAAACAACTAAATTATAATAAACATATAGACAATTTGGTAGAAAGCTGTAGGGGACCCCTAAATATACTAAGGATTGTAAAAGGTAATGGATGGGGGGCCAGCAATAAAATAATGCTTATGTTCTACAAATCCTTCATCAGGGGGAAACTGGATTATGCCAGCATAGTCTATGACTCAGCTGCAGCTTCTAACAAAGCAAAACTGGACAGGATTCAAAATGCAGCCATGAGAACCATTACAGGGGCATTTATATCGACACCAGTAGAAGCTCTAGAAGTAGCTCTCGGCATACCTCCCCTTGGTCTAAGACGGAAAGAACTGAGATTAAATTATTGGAGTAAAGTAGCACAAGAAGTGACCCACCCAGCACATAAAGCATTTGTCAAAAACCAACCAAGTGTATGGGACGTCCCCTTAAATAAAGATAGATATCCAACAGTGTGGAGAACTATAGAAGACCTAATGCAGTTCAAAGAACTATCAAACACAATTGAAAATAGTAATAAATACAGAAGCAAAATACCAACTTGGGAACTAAAAACACCAATCATAGACTACTCACTTACTGAAAAGATCAAACAAAACATAGAAGATAAGGAAGCCAAAATGATAAGTAGAAAGTTCATAGAGCAACTAACTAAACAAAGTCTGGCCGTCTACACTGATGGATCCAAGGGTGATAGTGGGCAACTAGGTGCCGGAGTTGTAATACCACAATGGGGAATAAAAAAGAGCTACAGTGTAACGGAAGGGGCATCGATTTTTACTGCAGAGATGGTAGCAATTCTTAAAAGTCTAGAAATAATCGAAGATAACCCACCAGAAGCTGTTACTATATTTACAGACTCACTATCATCACTACAAGCACTAGAACACCCAGGTAAAGGTAGCCGGCCAGACATAAAGGAAGAAATTCTAGCAATTAATACATCACTAGAGAACAGAGGATGTAGTGTGAGGCTAGTGTGGGTTCCAGCACACATAGGTATAGCTGGCAACGAGTTGGCAGACCAGAACGCCAAGAAGGGAAGAACAAGTAAAAACAATATAAAAGCAGGACTGGGGAGGTCAGAGATCAAGAGCCAAGTGAAGGAAACTATAAACGAAGAATGGAAGACAACATGGAAGGAAAGTAGAAAAGGCAGACACGCGTTCAAACTGCTGAAAGAACCAACGAGGACATGCCAGGTCAGAGAAGAATTAAAGATACCATCGAACAAAAAACTGTGGCGTCTCCGACTCGGTGCAGCATACTTCATGGTAGAAGAACCACACTGCCAAGAATGTCAGGAAGAGAATGACACAGACCACTACCTGATCCACTGTAAAAAGTATGAACAACAAAGGCTTGAATTAAAAACTTACTACAGAAATCACAATATAGACTTAACAGGTGATAAGGTTTTAAGTATAGATGCCCCAAGAGATGCCCAATCAATACTTAAAAGATATATACATAAAACAAAGGAAAAAATATAAGGTTAGAACTTCAGGAAAATCATCCAACTAAATAGAAATTAAGCAGCAAGAACTAACAAAGCATTAACAAAAATAACTACTCATAGGACAAGGAAAGACAAGGTATTAAAAAAAAGGGACAACTACTCAAAAAGAACAAATACTAATACAAATTAAAACCAAGTGTAAAGGACAATAGTTATCTAGAAACAATACAAAAGAGAAAATAAAATTGACAAATACTAATATAAATAAAAATCAGCAACTGCAAAAGACAACAGTTATTTAAATTGAATACAAAATTAGTAAATTAAATGACACTAAATACCCCAATTATAACCAACTTTCAGGTTGAACAGGGTAGACCAAGATGGAACGAGAAGAGGCAACAATGATCAGATGTTCAGTGCCCGATCTCCACCCATCAACTCATCAAAACAACAACAACAACACAGCGTACCAGACACTGTTGGCTCGGGGCACAAAAATGTGTTGCTATGGGTCTGGGCTACATTGAAGCAGGGGCCTATTGAGCTGCCCGAGGGCCCACTCTCCTCTAACCTACATCTATATCGGATGGATGATTAGAGACCAATGATCTCTTTTACCCGGTGGTCCACATTAGTGTCAGTCCGCTCCTGAAGTTCCTACCACTGATTGTGTAAACTACGAGCTGTAAGGACATGGAATTATGGTCAGCTTTTGGCGTAACATACCTCTGCCTCGCGGGTTTCGGATTTAACAGTAACAATAAAGTGTTAGATGAACGCCTTTGGCTATTAGCCAGGATACTGCGCCGTATAGAGAAAAAAGTATGTAGGCAATAAAGTATGGTGCAGTTCATTGAAAGACCAGTAGGTGGCGTCTTGACGTATACGGTGATGGTGGCAGATTAGATTTAACGCAGGACTCCTCCGAGGTTCACGAGCGATTCTTGTTCCCAGTGCTTTTGAATTTAAATTGAGATACAAATCATCATCATCATCATCATCATATACAAAATTCTGCAACAGAAATCAAGAGCACACGAATGTTTTGTTGCAGACTTCCAGCTGGGGGGGGGGGGGGGGGGGGAGACCAGATGCACTGGTTCCCCCGTGCTCCATAGGGAAATGATGAATTAATGAATGCCTGGACTTTCGTGTCTTGGAGAGTGGAGAGCTGAAGGGGTTATATTAACTTCTAGACAGAATAGTTATGTTTGCAGTGATGATTCACAACGAATCCGCGTGTTTTAGATTGTAGCATATTCATAATGTGTCCCGTGTAGTAGTCCCGGTCGTGTGTTTTAGATTGTAGCATATTCATAATGCGTCCCGTGTAGTAGTCCCGGTCGTGTGTTTTAGATTGTAGCATATTCATAATGCGTCTCGTGTAGTAGTCCCGGTCGTGTGTTTTAGATTGTAGCATATTCATAATGCGTCCCGAGTAGTAGTCCCGGTCGTGTGTTTTAGATTGTAGCATATTCATAATGCGTCCCGAGTAGTAGTCCCGGTCGTGTGTTTTAGATTGTAGCATATTCATAATGTGTCCCGTGTAGTAGCCCCGGTCGTGTGTTTTAGATTGTAGCATATTCATAATGCGTCCCGAGTAGTAGTCCCGGTCGTGTGTTTTAGATTGTAGCATATTCATAATGCGTCCCGAGTAGTAGTCCCGGTCGTGTGTTTTAGATTGTAGCATATTCATAATGCGTCCCGAGTAGTAGTCCCGGTCGTGTGTTTTAGATTGTAGCATATTCATAATGCGTCCCGAGTAGTAGTCCCGGGGTCCCTGAAGAGACAGAGATAAAATAAGACTAAGCCACTCTTGGGCATGTCGTACAAGGCGACTAATATGAGTTTGTGTCTGATGCTGGCCACCTCACCCAGGTAAACAAATTACCATAGAAACTAGCACTGCAAGAGCATGTTACTGCTTCGTGCAGGCTTCCTGCAAAAGGACCAGCTGCAGTGGTGGCTTCCTGCAAAGAAAAATAATGATGATGATGTTCATCATTTGTCTCATAGGACACCGTCCTATTCCCTTTCATAACTAAACATCATTAGCCTAAGTAATACATTACAGCGTGGGGCTGGCAATCTCATCATGCAAAAAATAATTCTACATAAACCATCGCTACCCCAGCGCATATGAATGCCTTGGTACAGGCTTTCTATAGCTGTAATGGTGGCTCCATGCTCCATAAGGAGCAAAAGGGAAAATGAATGAGATGGAGTACATGGGCTGCAAGGTAGATCGGGCGGGATGAGATGGGAGGGTAGGAAGCATGAGACCAGACTACCAAACAACATTTACCACTTTTCGCTGTATTTCCTGTCTTATAACTGTCAACGCTAACTCTTCTTCAAGCACCATGCCTAGTGACGTAGGCAATCATGTCTGTCCACAACTTCCTGTCACAAGTACGAGTTCTTGCTTTGTCCAGTATCTTCTCTCGTCCTGTATCTCTTTTTCCTTCAATCTTTTATTGTTGTCCTGATGTGTTCCTTCAATCTTTTTTGTTGTCCTGATGTGTTCCATCTTTATTGTTGTCCCGATGTGTTCCATCTTTATTGTTGTCCTGATGTGTTCCATCTTTATTGTTGTCCTGATGTGTTCCATCTTTATTGTTGTCCTGATGTGTTCCATCTTTATTGTTGTCCTGATGTGTTCCATCTTTATTGTTGTCCTGATGTGTTCCATCTTTTTTGTTGTCCTGATGTGTTCCTTCAATCTTTATTGTTGTCCTGATGTGTTCCATCTTTATTGTTGTCCTGATGTGTTCCATCTTTATTGTTGTCCTGATGTGTTCCATCTTTATTGTTGTCCTGATGTGTTCCATCTTTATTGTTGTCCTGATGTGTTCCATCATTATTGTTATCCTGATGTGTTCCATCTTTATTGTTGTCCTGATGTGTTCCATCAATCTTTATTGTTGTCCTGATGTGTTCCATCAATCTTTATTGTTGTCCTGATGTGTTCCATCTTTATTGTTGTCCTGATGTGTTCCATCAATCTTTATTGTTGTCCTGATGTGTTCCATCAATCTTTATTGTTGTCCTGATGTGTTCAATCTTTATTGTTGTCTTGATGTGTTCAATCTTTATTGTTGTCCTGATGTGTTCCATCTTTATTGTTGTCCTGATGTGTTCCATCTTTATTGTTGTCCTGATGTGTTCCATCTTTATTGTTGTCCTGATGTGTTCCATCTTTATTGTTGTCCTGATGTGTTCCATCTTTATTGTTGTCCTGATGTGTTCCATCTTTATCGTTGTCCTGATGTGTTCCATCTTTATTGTTGCCCTGATGTGTTCCATCTTTATTGTTGTCCTGATGTGTTCCATCTTTATTGTTGTCCTGATGTGTTCCATCTTTCTTCATCGTATAACAGTTTATTGCTTCCTTCTAACCTGAGTAATAAGCTTCTTTTGTGCATTGGCTTCTTTCATGACATCCTCATTAATTTTTTGTTTAGCTGTCCATATTCTTAAAATTCCTCTGTAAAACCACACCTCTTGTTTACAAAGTGTCACTTCCGTATGTTAGGATGGGATCTATATTAACACACTGACGAACTGACTTTCTTACTTCCAGTGACAAGTTGTTGCCCAAAATATTTTTCATTTTATGGAACACTGCTTTTGCCTAGGCTGTTCTACTCTTCACTTCCAAAATGCATCTTCCATTCGATGTTTTTAACATACTTGGGTACTCGACGCTAATTACTTCACCAAAATACCAAAAATACATGTAACAATCACATCAAAACCCCGAATCTGCAAGGAGCTGCTACGTTTTGCTAACCAACCTATTCTCTTTAAAATTTCTGTCTGCCAACCTTTGCACACTGCCTGGGACAGTTCGTCCTTGACCAGCTGGCTTCTTGATAGGATCCACATGTTGGCAACTTAAGACACGACACTTCACATCCGTCCTGTTTCTCACAGACACACCACCGCAAATGTCGGGCCAGGCGATACGAACCGTTCATGTCTTTGTCGTATCTCTTGCGCGCTTCCAGACTTTAGTGTGGAGAAAGAATTTCAATTTCAGCCTAGGTTAGTGAGGTAGAGTGAGAGTAAGAAGAAACAAAAATCATCATGACCATAATTATATCCCTTGTCACGCCTTATGAAACATGAAGCCAATACTGGAGCAAACCTTCTTACAGGTAGCCTTCATCAAAACATTCATGTACGGTAATGCTACAGTGATGGTTTATGTATCAATTTGTGTTACATGTTGAGACTGCACAACCTGATATTAGTCGCCCCTTAAACATGGTTGATGAAGCAGTAGTTACATTCTTTCTGTTTTCTCTAGAGAACTACAAAGACAAGAGAAAAATTAGCTTTAATAACTTAATTTTTATTTTAGAAAGTGATTCTGTTTTCTTAAAAGACTCCTAATTCTTCGCCTTGTACTCACTGTGGAGCATACACTGTCAGATAGCTGATATGTGTAGCCCTCCTTCACGTGGTCGACATTTTCCTAGCTACGTTTATGCAGGATGACGATACCGGCTCCATGTCCACTCGTTCGTAATCGCCTTGTACGTCAGGCAGTGTACTAGATTACAGTGCTACTATGTTGCCCTTTCCTTTCACGCCCCATAACTATATAGCTGATTCTTCAACTCTAAACGTTTTATCTCACTCCCTTCCTCCCTCGACTTAGAAATCTTATTTAATCTCAGGACATTATCGTTTCGTTTTAGCGTTCTCTACGACGTTCCTCTGTGCTGTAAAAAATGGTTAACCCATTATTTGTTCTACTAATGCAATAACACGCCGAAGTCGGAGATAAGTAAAGCGCCTTCACGTTGTAAAGTTATTAGCTTCACTTTGGATTAGATGTCCTACGATATTCTGAGCTTATAAATCTAACAGCGCTCCCAGCATCCTCTCTATTGCGTTATATCGGGTATGCGTAGGTAAAAAATGCTTGACTGTCAGTGTAATATTGCTTAATTCACAATAGAAGGAATAACTGAAGGATAAGGCAAGAAGATGGCAGCACTATAAAGTGGGAGGAGAACATCAGGAGATGGACATAATCATTCCCCTTGTCACAACTTATGAAGCATGGAGCTTAAGGTCTACACCAAAGTACAAACTCTTGTAGAGGTAGTTTCTATAGCAATGTGTTTTAATGAGATTGTCAGCCCCCCACCAGAACGACAAAGAGCAAGAGATAAGAAAGTGGTTTTATCACAGTGTACGATCCCCCGACTGGCTAAGTGGTTAGATAGCTTGCCTGTCGGCGGCTAAGTTTCCGGGACCGAAACCTGGTAGCGTCACCCTTCAGTCTACCCAACTGTAAATAGTTACCTGACTTTGCTCCGAGTTAGGGAAGGAAAATGCAGCTGGGGGGGGGGGGGAGAACTGATAACTCATAAAGCTGGTCTTTGTTTAGTGAAGTCTGTAACACTTCATCCCCCCTAGGGCAGGATCTTTATGGCACTACCTTTACTCTTTGTTTTTCTCATCTTTGATCATCTCTGCAAGAGACAGGAATCGCTGGGAATCTATTACATCAAACTTTCAGTGTGAAGACGACACTTGATCGGATATTTGTTTCGTGCACTGAGGCCAGTAACATTTTTAACACTAAAAAATCAATACCTAAATGTGCCTAAAACAACTCAATGTGACAAATTTATCGCTAAATTTGCTCTTTAGGCCAGTGCAACCAGCACACATTTTCTCAGTTTTCTATCCATCATTGAATCCTTCATGTGATTTGTCTTCTGGCTCCCTGTTGAGCATAGACTCAGTCCTCATCATCTGTTCAGTATTTTTTCCCCTATGTATCTGTCTTAAGACACACGTAAAAAGAACTGATGACACTGACAGGAAGACTGGGCATGTGTTTGTTGAAGGCCCATACTACTCGGGTAGCTAAAGAATATTGATTGATTGAAGTCTATCTTCAGTTCCTTTCTTTCGTGCATTATTGGATCTTCCTCTATGCTTTTTACCTTGGCGATTCGAGAACAAGAACTGCCTTGTAATACTGTTTCGTCAATGTCTTATCTGTCGCTTATTCTTGGTTGCACAAGTGGTTACCTGTATGGTTATTTCCATCACTTACGCACTGGTGACCTGTCATACCATTTTAATGCTACTACTATACTACTCTGCGCAAGCAATCATATATTAAAATCTATAACTTCTTGTTTTTGTTTTGTTTGTTTCTTTGTTTTCTCCATGTTTTTGAGCAAATATTATAACTGCTTTCACATCCCAGTTGAAAATAAAGAATGAATACGTTCCCATAAATCCACAAGTGACATTAGTTGATGTCTCTTCTCCTAAAGCTAAATTAGTTGTATAAATAATTGATTTTTTTTTTCTCTGCTCTTTCTTTCTTTCTCGTATTTTTTAAATCCGTGTCTGTCATTAACGTGTTTGTATTACCCCGAGGACGAACTGATCGGCCGATACGCTGAATGTTTTGTTCCGTTGCTTCCTAAAATAAAAATAAAAATTGTCCTTTCCCTTTACGTTTTTTTTTCACTCCTGCTGTTCTCTTTGCCTTTCATCGCTGCTCCTACCCTCACCCTCCCGGCAAAATTGCTCACTCCTTAGCTGTTCTGATCTTGCCTTGTTTGTATGGCCGTGTCTGTTCGTCTGGCATTTCGTGGCCTAGCCCATTCCACCTCCTCGGTCCAGGAGATAGCAACTGAATGATTTTCGTTTACTGTCTGGGCCTGTGTGTGTGGGTGTATATGTGTGCGAAGGAGACATAGGAAAAGATACATCTTTTGACAAACCGAAAGAATAGATTCCCTTGACCACTTAAAAAAACAGGAGTTTTGTTTCGGTTAGCGAGGCGCGTCCCATTCAACATGGTCATTAAGCCCGTTGGTTATATTTGTGCACATATTTAACTGTGAAATTCCTTGGGGTCTGTTATCAGAGATTATTTGTATCTTCGTCGAAAGTCGTTAAGTAACAAAGTCACAGAAACAAAGCGGTAAACCCGTTCAGGGGTGGGACTTCGATATTTGACCTCCGAGTCAAATAGTGTATTTATCCATCTTGTCAGACAGGGTATTTGGAGCCTGGGCAAACGGTAGAAAGCGGTAGAAAGGACAACTACAACATCACAAGCAACAACTTTTATATAAAGAGTGGCGACCACAGAGATAAACACAGACATTCAGTCCAATCAAAAGTCATAACAACAGACGTAATTGTTTATACAAGTCACCATATTTTTCCCGCTCATTCCATCGACCATGCTACTTTTACACAGACCTACAATTTAACAACACTTCCAAGAGGCGCGTATGATTTACCACGGACAGATAAGAGATAGGATGTGTTTTGGAATCAGGATGTCTGCAAGGAGTGTCCTTTTTTGGCATGGTGTAGCAGAAGCCCTAGTTTGAGTTGTCAGCTACACATAAAATGATGACGTCATGTCACATATTGAATCTGGGGAAATGGGGAGATAGCGAGGATGTAGACTTTTAAGTGTTTTCTTCTTTATACGGTACGTGATTAAACAAAATAGGATTTTAAATAAATAATTTTATACATTAAAGTAAGAACCAGAGAAGTGCCAGTCGAAGAAGACGCTGGCGATGGATAGGATACACATTGAGGAAACGTGCTGAAAGCATTAACAGGCTGTCATTAAATCTGGTCAAGAGTGGCGACCGAAAAAAGTAATAAATGCTAGATGGCCACTAAATTATCACGGCTAAGGGTCAGAAAGTCAGAACAACAAAAGATAAATAAATAAATAATGCATCGCCTGCAAATGCCGAGATTGTTCATAAAAAGGTGTAAAAGCAACAGTGTCATAAGAATGTTATGTATCAGCAATTTTATAATTTAAACATCTGACTGTCAGGTATTTTGTTTTATTTTTCTGCAGGATAGTACAGGCCGTGTGCTGGACAAGTGGTGTGTCGCCACTCGTGAGGAGGAGATTGTTGTTCTGCAGCAGTTCTTGCGCTTTGGAGAAACCAAGGCCATAGCCCAGGAGATTATCCTGCAGGACACAAAAGACCGCCATGATGTACTGGTCAAGCAGACACCCAGGGCAGAATCTGACATCAAAAAGTTCATTGAGCGCAGTAATTTGTCTATGCAAAGTTATATAAAGTCGTACGAATCTACACGTCAGCTGTTCGGAACCAGGCCTGTTCCATTCATCCCACCAACAAACAGAATCATAACATCCCCAGTTATCTCACCTAACTACAGTCCAGGCAGAGAACCAAGAGGTCTACCGCTGACCCAGACACTGACCACAGCGAGTACGCCCTTGACCACTCCTTCCCTTAACCGCCTTCAGGTGATGCAGCCTTTTGACGCCCGCAAGGAACTATCAAGTCCTGTTATCAGCCTCAGTCCAGGAGTTATGGATAAGCCTGTGGCACGTAGATCCCCTATATGTGACAGCCCAAAGAACCTTAGCATAAATCCTGCAATAATCTCCACAGCTTCCACACCTCCATCACAACAAACTCTGCTACAGCAGCAGCAACAACATCAATGTTTGGATGAAGTTGATGGTATTGATCCTTACCCCTCAGAGTCAGAAGATGACAGTGAAGCCCTTGATTACTCCAACAAGGATAATCCTGGTTCTCTAATTGATGGAGATAAGAAAAGTAAACTGCACATGCGTAAGTCTACAAACCCAATCAAGCGTCAGTGGACACCATCCGCTAACTTTGGCAGCACGTTTGTAGGGCCCAATGGGAAGAAGAGAGTGCTGTGTACAGCATGCAACAAAACATTCTGCGATAAAGGTGCTCTCAAGATTCATTACAGTGCTGTTCACTTGAAAGAGATGCATAAATGCAGTGTTGAAGGTTGTAACATGATGTTCAGCTCCAGAAGAAGCAGAAATCGGCATAGTGCTAACCCAAATCCTAAACTGCACATGCCACAGAAAAGGAAGGATGAACTTGACCAGTCTGAAGAAATGGATCTCTCAACCAGCAGCGGAGCAGTAACCCCTGTCGCCACAACCACTCCAACTATACCCATCCCTGTATCATCCCCGGTTGCCTCCATCACCACACAAGTACTTCCCATACTCGACTCCCCATGCATTATTCAATCAGATTCTAATTTTTTTATTGAAATGTCTGCCCAGTTTCCCTTCCTGGCACCTCCAGATAAAAGAATCAAACTAGAGGATGAACAGCCCACAGACCTGAGCAAAATCACCGTGACCAACCTGCCTGATGAGGAACCATGTGATCTGAGTAAGAAGTTTGATGACGAGGTGAAACTGGAGATTGATTTGGATGCACCCAGCAATGAGAAAGAGGAGGTGAGAAAAGATGAAGAGGCAGATGCTGATGACAGTGGATTTAAGAATGAAGGTGTGAGAGGAGGAAAACGGAGAAAAAGTACGGCCCCCACAAGATGTGCACAAAGTGGGGCGACCAGTGATGATAGCTTGAATGACAAAGACCCTAATATCAGGTTACCCTTGAGCTTGAACAAAAATGGAGTACTAACTTGCAGTATGGAAGCAACACTGGATGTCAATAAGAATGGAGTAAGTTTTTGCTCAGTAAATGACAAGGAGAATAAAAAGAGCAACATTCTTGTACACATTGATCCAGATGGAAAAGTTGGAGATTTCCAGGATGCTGCAACATGCTCACAAACTTCACAGGAAAAGAGGCAAGATGGAAATGAAGCAAGAAATTTTCCAAAGATTGCTTCTTTGCTGTGGGCTAGTGGTATGACCAACTTTAATATATCTGACAAGGTGAAAGAAGATGATGTCTTAATACAGGCAGATGAAGACTCTGCAAGAGATGAAGAAAGCACCCAGGAAGATATACCAGATAATGAGCGAGATGATGCCTCTGGAATAGAAAGTTCAGAAGAAAATGAATCTGTTTCATCCACTGATGTCATGCAGGACTATCCAGCTGATGTTTATGTTGATAATCAAAATCCATTGAAGTGCAAACTTTGTGGCAAAGTCTTCCAAAACAGCTTCACTGTAAAAATTCATTTTCAAAATGTCCACCTCAAAGTCATGCATCACTGTACTGTTGATGGCTGCACTGCAACTTTTCCATCCAAAAGGAGTCGTGATCGCCACAGTGCAAACCTAAATCTTCATCGCCGCATTCTTGCAGGAGACAGCAATACCGGAAAAGAAGTGGATGATACACTCAGAGGCGATATCCTGGCCAAACTCTACGGTCATGATTTGATTGGTGCTAATGTCATCTCAAAGGCTGTAACAAATACCGTAGACGCTGAAAATAAACATGTCAATAATAATAACAACGAAGAAATAAAAGGGCAGGAGGGTCGAACGTTTCATGCTATGAGCAATGGAAAAATGTCCAATGTTTCCACCAGCAACTCCCTGAAGATCACAATCCAGCATGGCATGCATGGGCATGTGAGCAAACCAGGCTCAACTGGATCCGAAGCAATATCAGATGAAAGTGATGGTGAGAATGATGGCATGGGCAGAGATGAGTATCTAGATAAACAGTCCTACAAAGTTCCCTGCAAAGTATGTGGGGATACGTTCTCCAACCCGGCAGTGCTACAGGAACATATCAGCATTTCACACCCAGAACACGCTCTTTGTCCACCAGATCCAGCAGTGAAGAAGATGGTTTCCCCCCGCAGAGCTCGCAGCAGACAGAAGACAAACAGTGCTACAGCAGCTAGAAAATAAGCAAGTCTTTATTTAGTGAACTGTGTGCACAGTTCTGTTCATGTATGATTTATTTTTTAGTCTGGAGCAGCTGCTGGATCCAAATTAAGTTGAAAAATTATAAGTATATTCATCATTGCCCTATTCAACCACGGTGAAGTGAAATAGACATAACCTTTAACAGGTCGGCACTCATGTTTTTAATGTGTTAGAACAAGTAATCATGCAGCATGCAAGATTGTACTAAATTCATTAAAAGTGGTTAAAAGGTAAACCATTCCTCATGCCACAGACCAACAAGACTTCCTAGTACTGTAAATTTAAATACTTCATAATGCAGTAAAATATAAATATAACAGATTGATAGGTTCCAGTTAAAACTAATATTTGTTGCAAAGATGGAAAAAATAAATTTGTTAATTGCAATTTTAAACTGCTTGCTGTTAACTGTGGACATACACCTCAAGCTCCATTGGTAGCTTTGCTAATTCCAACAGAAAAGAAAACTCTTACCATAAGGGCTAGATCATGTATAACATTTCATCTTCTAGTACAAGAGGTAGCTTTTTTGACAGACTTGTTTTACATTTCTTTTATGGAACTTTTAAAGACAAGGCAGGTGTGATATCCTGGGAAATATAGAAATACTCATCTTTATGCAACACCTTGTACATGGGACTGGCAATGTGACTATACAAAACAAATTGCCATGGGAGAAAAAAAAATTATTGCAAGAACACAAGGGGTGTTTTGGTGGCTTCTTGCATGGCACCAAATGCTGCCTTGGCAGGAAAAAAAAAAAAAGGACACTGATTTATGAATACATTTATTATACTCCACCACTGACAGAAACCTCAGGTCAAAGTTATCATGGGAAACAGATATACTATTCATTCATTTACCTCCTTTTTCACTCTTAATGGAGCCACGCTGCAGCTGATCCCTTGCAAGAAGTCTCTATAAAAGCCTATGCTCCTACAGCAGTTGTTTCTGTAGCAACTTGTTTTATATAATGAGACTGCCAGCTCCGTGCGCATACAACCTCATATTAGTCACCTTATACAACATACTTAAGAGTGTAGTAGGCATATTCTTTCTTTGTCTCTTCAGAGACCCCCGTGAGCTACGCATGACTTCATTCATAAAATTATTATTCCAGTTATGGCTCTACAATATTTTTGAGTGTTGGTGCTACATGTCTTAGTTATTTTGTTTTTGCAGAATGTTCTGAATTTTATGTGTCAACTTATCATTCATAGATAATTTCATTTTTAGTGTATTCAAGAAATATTTATATTTGAAACAGCGTTCTGTACCAGAAATCCTGTATTAAGACAAAGATGTTTTTAAATAACTGCGTTTAGGGTAGCTAACTTAGCATACCACCACTGCCCGGTTCAGTCACCGGTAGTTTCTGAGGAAATGAAAAAAGACTACGGTTACCTAAGCCCTGTTGTAAAAGGTAACTAATATGAGGTTGTACATGTAGCTGGCAACCTCATCACATAAAACAAATTACTAAATAAACCACCACCAGACAAACATAATAATGCTTTGGTGGTGCAGGTTTCCTTCTAGAAGGCTGACTCCAATAGTGGCTGCATGCTTCATAGGGAGCAAAAATGGAAAATGAGCTTATCAGACCACTTCTGGAGTTTGAAAATGAATGAAATGAACTTATCAGACCACTTCTGGAGTTGGAAAATGAATTAAATGAACTTATCAGACCACTTCTTGAGTTGGAAAATGAATGAAATGAACTTATCAGACTACTTCTGGAGTTGGAAAATGAATGAAATGAACTTATCAGACCATTTCTGGAGTTGGAAAATGAATGAAATGAACTTATCAGACCACTTCTGGAGTTGGAAAATGAATGAAATGAACTTATCAGACCACTTCTGGAGTTGGAAAATGAATGAAATGAACTATCAGACCACTTCTGGAGCTGGAAAATGAATGAAATGAACTTATCAGACCACTTCTGGAGTTGGAAAATGAATGAAATGAACTTATCAGACCACTTCTGGAGTTGGAAAATGAATGAAATAAACTTATCAGACCACTTCTGGAGCTGGAAAATGAATGAAATGAACTTTTCAGACCACTTTTGGAGCTGGAAAATGAATGAAAAGAACTTATCAGACCACTTTTGGAGCTGGAAAATGAATGAAATGAACTTTTCAGGCCACTTTTGGAGCTGGAAAATGAATGAAATGAACTTATCAGATCACTTTTGAAGCTGCAAAGTAAAAAAATACAATTTTTATGTTGCAGTGTTTTTATTTATATTTATAAACCTGCACAATTTTTTAAAAGCATGTTCCACATGGTAATATTTAGATACAATTTAATATATTATTTTAATTTATTTAATATTTAGATACATCATATTCTGTCCTGTCAGAATGAATGAGAATTACTAGATGCTGTTTGACCATTACACAAGTATAGTTACTGAACTAGTTTGTGCTGTATTTACATTATGAACTATTTGTTCACATATTTGCAAAGTAATCTGTAAGACAAGTTTGAATTTGAGTGTTTTATGCAATATTGTTTTATCTCCTGAATTTATGCATTCTTATTATATAGCTGCATTTAATAACAAGTTTCATTGTTGTTTCTTTGAATTAGCACTTTTGTGTAATTCATATTCTTTGCAAAGCACAAATTAATTCTTTGTTATTTGACTGATTTTGTTGATTCCTTATTGCAAAACTCTATGCAAAACTTTCTTCCTTTTCCCACATCAAGGTATTATTTGTCACCAACTCTAATTTCTGAAGAAAAAAATTATGATGAAAGCTACAAGTTCAGTTCAATGACAAGATAATTTATGATAAAAATGTACTTTAACAACATGAATTGTTCTCAAAATTGTTTTACACTGAACACAGCAAAAGTGATCATAACAATGTCAAGCAATAAATTTTACTTTCAGGATGTCTTATGTGGTAATTCTGAATGAACAGTCTTAAGCTAATATGTTGTTTTGCAATCTCATCATGTAAAAAAAATGTCTACAAAAACCACCACAGCAAGAGCACATAAAGTGGCTAAGGGGGCCAGCTACACTTGTCATGCCATGCTCTATAGGGAGCTTTAAATTGGAGATGATGACTTTTAAGCACATTATGAATCTATGTGTCATTGCCAGATTGTATATCAAAACACATTATGAATCTATGTGTCATTGCCAGATTGTATATCAAAACACATGAATCTATGTGACATTGCCAGATTGTATATCAAAACAACATTTAGAAGATGTAGTACAATGTATTCACAATATAGTCTCCACAACAAAATTTTTAACATGTTTCAAAAACTTGTTATGTAAGTATCTTTATTATCATTTTGCAAGAGTTAGAATCCTCTTTTTTGTCAGACATAAAGTTTACCTTATTTTTTATGACAACAAAAGTAAAGTTTTATATTGTTTTGTGTTAAATAAGTAATGTTTATCACTGCCTTCCAGAGTGCGGTGTTGACTAGCGCCTTGTCTTCCATATTAGTTCATATCAGCCTTACCTACATCATAATCATCACTTATTTGATATCTCTGTTTACTTACTTCTGCCTTGTTACACTAACAGTATTTTATTATATCCACCTTATTTTACACTTAAAAGCATCAGTGGCCTGTATTTTCTTTCATTGTAAATGAGAAACTGTTACTTTTATCTTGTCCCTAGGGGACATTGATGTATGTACACTTTCTCTGTATTTTCTTTTAACTTGTTGAACAGATCTGTTAGCAGCTTTTTATTCAAATAAAGCAATGTTTTTGTTACTAGCTGTGGAATTGTAAGAAGTAGAAATTTACATCTGCAATGCTTAAATTGTGTTTGTTATTGTCACATAAATTACATTGCTTACATATGTCTCATAGACTGTACATTTCACTGGCATTAAACCAATGATGTTTTTTTTTTTAATTGATGGGGGGAAATATCCTGTTTAACACTTCTTATGGGTTATAGGTAGGATATATATAGTCTTTATAATTTTAGATAGTATATTCAATTGATGCTATTTGCTTTACAAAGCTGTACCATTTTAAATATGCACATGTAATGATTATTAAGGTTTCAATAAACAAAAGATTATAAATAAAAATTGAAAACAACTGTAAATTACACATCTGAACAGAACAATTTTGCTTGCCAGCAGCAGCTGATCTGTCTACATAATCAAATACAAAAATTATAAGAGAATAAAAATAATATGTTTAATTTCAAAGCTAATTTTAAAAATAGAATTAATTTTATTTTGCTGTGAGCATTTATTTCTCTGCTTTTGTAACTTAAAAATATGTATATGTGAGTGTGCATATATATATATATATATACAGGGCCGTAGATAGGACTTTAGTTTAATACCACCAACATTTTTTAATGCACTCATTTGGTTCCGGTACAGTATAATCCCCCCCCCCCCTTTAAAAAAAAGGGGGGGGGTTGAACCCCCAAATTCCCCCCCCCCCCATCTACGGCCCTGTGTATATATATATATATATATATATATATATATATATATATAGTATATATATATATATATAGTATATATATATATATATAGTATATATATATTATATATATATATATATATATATATATATATATATATATATATATATATATATATATATATATATATATATATATATATATATATATATACTGATTCTTATTTTTATTGGTTTTTAAAACTTAAGAACTAGTTTTGTTAATTTTTATTGTTCTTCTTAAACAGCCTTTTAAATGCATATAGAATGTCACACAGTATTAAAACATATCAATTACTGTAGTATTAGTTATAATATTTTGTGCACTTACTTTTTTCAGTTATTAACGCGTATACAAGCCCCGTGTAGTCCCCGGGGGTCTCTGGGGAGACAAATAAATAATAGGCCTACAGCACACTCAGACATGTCGGACACAGCGGCTAATATGAGGGTGTTGCAAGGGGCTTGGGGTTAAGATCAGGGACAGTGCAACAAGTTGTTGTTATGTCATCCAAATAAGTTGCCAACGTCTTTAGGGTTAGGGTTGAAATGAAGAAAAGCGGATTGTGCTCTTTGTCATACAAATACGTCTTCGACGTCGTTAGGGTTATGGTTCCTGAACCTAGCCCTTAGTCAATGCGTCTTTGAATTATTGTTATAGGCCGTAACGAAGACATGGCCACTTTTCTTCATTTCAGTCGGATTAGGTTTCTTCTAACATGTGCTGGCAACCTCAACATGTCAAACTAATTGCCATAGAAACCACCACAACAGAAGCATGTCAATTCTTGGTGCAGACTTCCTGCTACAGTGGTGGCCCATTGCTGCGTAAGGAGCGCAAAGGTAACTGATGATTTTGCTTATAAAAACATTAACCAATCGTAACTTCCGCTTGAGTGTTCACGTGCAGTTAGTAAGGTTTCGTTTCGTTGTTGCATTTTAAGTTATCTGTAAAAATACTCCTATCAAATACTAGTCATTATTTTTTTAAGTACTCACGCTCTATATTTCAGTATTGTGTGCAAAAACGCTTGTATATAAATCAGTATTTTATGTTTATTTAACTTACAGTACATGTACTTAATGTGCTCAAATGTTAAATTCGTCCATTTTTTGCTTTGCTATTAAAAAACAGAAAGGAAAAAACCTCAGGAAAAAGATTTAAATTATACGATAATTTATAAGCACTGCAAATCCTTAATTGCATAATAACTGATTATTTGTGTACATATGTGTTATCTTATGCTAAGTTGCTGTTTATTCAGTTTACTTCCAATCTGTTCATTGAATGAAATTATGCTTATATTTAATTATGTTTGTAAATATGTTTACGTGAATGTTTTTGCACTTCCGGTTTGTTTTTAGCCAACTGCTTCTTTTAGTTTCATTAATACGTCAAAAATGATTCTCAAACAAATTATAATGGAACAAAACAATGAATATTGTATATCCCACAAACTATCAAGTTTAGAATGTCTCATATCTCGGACACGTAATAGAAGACGGTGACAGGACACTGAACAAGCAATTAGAAGAGAGAATTGAAGAACTTGAAAAGTGGATATTCAGAAAAAAACGGGGCACATGTCATGGAAATAGAAGAAAGCAAATGAAGTAGGCATAAGAAGAGAAGGAAATGAACATATAATTAATGAATGAGCGTCTTAAATAATGATACATCAAGATTGCATTAATGCTGCTGTATATTTAGTTCGTATTTTTAATCTCCCTAGTCTCCTGTATGTACGATAACAAAAGCATTATAACCCAGTAGAACAGTTTTTCTCAACCCTAACCCCAGAGGGGTTCTGCAGGATGTGCCTAAGTGGTCCAGGGAACACCGCCGTGAACTTTGAGACAGTACAACATCAGAAAATATAGCGACTTTGTGACTTACTTCTGCATACCTGTACTGTACTTTTCCGAAAAGTGCGACTAGTTTATACCAGAAAAAGTCACATTAATCAAATTAGCACCTTTACAAATTCCTTGCTGTCAGCTGGTTTTTCCTAATCTGAACTGCCCGCGTGAATGAGCGATCACCAGAGCACTCAGATTATCTAACCTTTCTTCTACCTGTGGAGCGTAGGCCTTCCATCAATTAACGCCAGTTTTTTTCTGTCACGTGCCCTCCATAAAAGTTATTTCCATGCTTTCTTTATCCTTTTTAATTTCCGTCTCTGATTCCCTTTTCCGTGTGTTTGTATGCTTCATTCTATTTCTTTTACTCTGGGGGTTCCAAGACAATGGCTGCCTTGTAATGATGTTAGTAGGTCACCTCAGTGCTTGTCCTATCCCACGCTTTACGTCATCTCTTGGTCTCCTGGCACTTATCTAGTCCTTTCAGTCAATTCGTTTTAACCCCTCTGTTCCGAGCAAGCACCCATTTATGACAGTTTGTAACTTCATGGATGTCACCTTTGTTGTACTCCATTTTCAGAGTCATACAGTACGTAGTACTGCATTGACATGTGAGCAGAAAATTCTTATAAGTGTGGAATTGATTTTCTGTATTTCTACATATTTCTCAATGCAGTAAAAGTTCCTCCTACTTTCAGTATTCTCATTTTGATATCACCGACAATTTCTCCAAATTTATCTAGGTGATTGGTTCCACATCTCGCCCTCTCATCTCTCTCCTCCTCTCACTACTCCTCTACCTCCTGATCCCTAACATCATCTCTCCACACTCTCTCCACTCCCTCTCTCCTCAACTCATCCTACACTCCCAATCTCCCTCCTTCTCCCTCACCTCTCCCCTCGATCTCTCTCTCTCTCTCTCTCTCTCTCTCTCTCTCTCTCTCTCTCTCTCTCTCTCTCTCTCTCTCTCTCTCTCTCTCTCTCTCTCTCTCTCTCTCCTCTCTCTCTCTCTCTCTCTCTATATATATATATATATATATATATATATATATATATATATATATATATATATATATATATATATATATATATATATATATATATGTCTTTTGGCCGAATACCATCACTAACCAAGATCTGCTTACTCGGAGCAAGCAAGAGGACATGCACACCATCATAGCTGGCAGGCGCTGGAGCTGGGTTGGCCATGTCCTCAGAAGAGACCCCGATGCCATCACAAGAACAGCTATGCTTTGGACCCCTGAAGGAAAACGAAAGAGAGGCCGACCAAAAACAACCTGGCGGAGGACTGTGGAGGCTGAGATGCAAAGAATGAACCAGAGTTGGGGCATTGTACGAAGGATGGCCGCCGACCGAGCAAAGTGGAATCAATTTGTTGTTGCCCTACAAGACGCCACTAGGCGTGATGGCCACTGACTGCTTTGACAGTCGGCGGCTAAGGATCAAAGAAGAAAGAATATATATATATATATATATATATATATATATATATATATATATATATATATATATATATATATATATATATATATATATATATATATATATATATATATATATATATATATATATATATATATATGAAAGTGAATGGAGATCCGGTTCACAGCAAAATAAATCTTCAAATTGTGTGTGACAGTAATATTGTTGCATGGCTTTGAGGCAGGCAGAACAGCAAAAGACCAACAACAAGAAAAACTGGCGAAGAAATTGCAGACTTTCATAAATTGGCGCTCACGCAGAGTGGAAAGATTGGACTGATATGATAGGATCGCCGATTTGGAACTGGTTAAAAGTCAGACGACTACCAGTGGATATATACCCAGCAGCTGATTGCAGTGGTGCCTTTGTATTTCCATCTAGGGAATAGCTTTTGCTTATGATGGAAGGACTCCATATTCATATTGAGAAGAGTTTTATAGAAATTTTTTAAGCGGCACTTTTCAAATTCATAATATTCAAACTTGCACTTTGCACTTACTCTGAAAAAAAAATATGGTGGTGGTTGGGGGGTGGGGGGGGGGTGGGGGGGGGTGGTGAGAAGGCTATTAATTAACAAAATTTCTCCGACGTCCCGACTGTTATGTGCATGGAGTCAATCAACCAATCAATACGCTTTAGCTCCCAAAGAAGCGAAGGCCTTTAACAGACACACGCCAAGTCCTCCTGTCATGTGACATGGGCCTTTAACAGAAACACGTCAAGTCCTCCTGTCATGTGACATCAGCTCAAGTTCTTTCCACGTTTTCTCATCATTATCACTTCTGTTTCCAGTTCTCTTCTCCGTGTGTTTTTTTGGTCTACCTCGGCCTCTCTTTCCCTGGGGATTACAGAACAAGAAGTACCTTGTAATGCTATCAACAGGTTTCCTCAATGTGTGTCCTATCCATCGCCAGCGTATAATATCTCTGTATAGGTATCAATATATGTTTTGATGGCCTCTGCTGGAATGCCATCTTGACTAAGCTGTTTTTTAGTCTTTCAGAAGCTTTATGGCTTTCTTTATTTTTTTCTCTACTTGGTCGTTTACAGTTGATTTGTAACTTCTCTTCTGCTGGCTGGATGTCTAGGGGATATGTTGAAGCTGATCTATTGAGAAGTTCCTCAAAATATTCTGTCCATCTTTTCATTTGTTCTTGTATATTACTAAGCAATTTTCCATTCTTATCTTTGATGAGGCCATTTGCTTGCTTATATTTCCCTGTTAGCTTCCTCTACTTCCCTTTCCAACTCTTCAGTATATTTCCTCTTGTTTCTTTTGATGTGTCTTCTTACTTCTTTGTTTGCTTCTATGTACACTGCTTGAGCTGTGACTTTGGAGCTTCTGGTTTTGCTTCTGTTTAAAGTTGCTTTCTTGTTTTTCCTGTCTTCTATCTTGTTTTTGGTTTCTGTTGTTATCCATGTTTGTGCTGATGTTTTCTTTTCCCGAGGACCTCGTTCCATATATATATATTTTTTTTGGTTGTTGTCTTCCATATCTGCTACATCATCCAGCTGTTGGAGTTCTTGGTATTTAGTGGATAGTGTGATTTGTGAAAATGTTGCTCTTATTTCCTAATTTCTTAGATATCCCACATTAGCATGGAGTACCGCTGCGATATCAGACGGTGTTACCTTGCACTGATATTTCTGTCTTTATTTGAATTATATCATATAAGATACAATGGACAGCCAAAAAAAAGTAATGAGGATGTCATGACAGAGGGCAGTTGACAAAGGAAGTTTATTTCTCATGTTAGAAGGAAGATATCCACTTTCTGTGGACATGTTATGAGAAGAGGAAAGATGGAATATGTTGTGACAACGGGAAAGATTGAAGTAAAAAAGATATAGAGGAAGACAAAGAGAGCAGATACTTGACAGTTTAACATATGGGTGAGGACAGCAGTCAACAATGGAAGTGATAAATAATACTGGAGACAGGAAGTTGTGGAGAGACATGATCACCTACGTCACCGGGCATGGTACTTATCAATCTTGTGTGACAGAAATCATTCACAACTCAGAGGACGCGATGCACAAGTGTTTTTTCCTTTCCTTTTACAGTTTTGTTATAACTAGATAGTTTAAAGTCTAGTATGCTTTGTTTTCTTGTTTTGTTTATTTAACGTAAGTTCATAACGAAAATGATATGTTGTAATGTCCAGAGTTCAGTTATTCTCCGCTTACGCATTAAACACATTGCCTTTTGCTTGCATGCCGCATTTATCAAACTCTGATACAGGCATGTATTTCTAGGAAATCGTTCGAATCATTCTACTTTGTGCACAAGTGTTATAATTATATGATGTTATCAAGATTGCACCATTTTGTTAGTATTTCATAACACATGAGTTAACAGCGTTTAAAATATCAATGGATGGGTTTGAAAAAAAATCGAAAAAAGGTGATTCGTCTTACGAGGACAAAAGACAAAGAAAATAGTCTACGTTACGGCCACAAGGCCTTCGTCAGGAAAGGAAAGAAAGTAAAGGCTAGATAGGACACATAAAAACTAAATAAAATAAAAACTGGGTACTTCCCTGAAGGCAAGAACCGAAATTCTATCAAAATCGCTGTCTGTTGATGACCGCGTGGCTGAACAGAAAGTGACTTCCGCCGCCGGATGTACACAATGCATACTAAGAAACTAAAAAACGAAACCGGACAATAAACTACCCAACGTGATAAAAGTGGGGACTGGAAATAGAAGAGGACAGAATGAGTGGGAGATAAATAAATATGAAATAAAAAAATGTATATGGCATACAAATAGAAGAATAGGATAAGAGTGGAAAGAGTAAAATAGAGCAAGAGAGGAGAGGGACCTCAGACAAAGGTGTGAAAAGTGTTGAGACCGGCTGGTTTTAGACACCCCATGCGGTGGATAAGACGGTTCTCAAGCTGTTCTCGGCTGGCAGTGTCAGAGGAGCAGGATCGGATCGCTGTGACCTTCTTTGTGGTCGCTTTTTTTCTGCCTCCCTTTACATTTTGTTAATTCTTCAAATTATACAAACTTGCAAGCGAGATCTAACTCTGATATGGTAATTTAAAAAAAAAAAATTAAATCATTGACTTCATCAACAAAAGTCGCTCCATTTAATGTGTAACTATTTCTGACGTTGGGATGTCGCTGTTTTTAATTAATGAAAGTGTCATTAATAATGCAATAATATTTCAAACCTCATTACCTTTGGAGTTTGTCTCCATCTAGTCCAGGCCTTGCAATTACTTTTTAGTATAAATAAACATAAATGTTAAATGAGATTTCTACCCCCGTGTCATTTTATTGTGTGTTATGTGTGTGTGCGTGTGGTATTCTCAAGGTGTATCAGTTTGTCCTGTGATCTAATTGGTACTGTAGTAAAACCGATATCATGGTAAGTGTAAAAGATATATCATTATTATCACTTTTCTTTTCGCTCCATATGGAGCATAGAGCCGCCACCAAAGCTGGTCCTTTTGCAGGAAGCCTGTACCATGTATTCCCATACCCATACTCATACCCATACTCATACCCATTCCCATACCCATACTCATGCTGTGGTGCTTTCTGTTGCAATTTGTTTTACATGATGAGATTGCTAGGCTCATGCACAATCTTTTATTAGTTGCCTTGTATGATATGCCTGATGGAGAAGTAGTCTTTTCTTTGTCTCATCAAAGACCCTCGGGACTACACAAGGCTAAAATACCTAAAGATATGCTATAATCGGTCGGTCGGGAAATCCAAGCACGACAAGCGTAACATTCTTGGTTGTATATTGTAATCGTGCGGTCAGTGAATCCAGGTACGATCACATTAAACCTATACAGGGATACTGCGTAACACTCATTGTGGTATGTTGTTATTGTGCAGTCAGTGAATCCAGGTACGATCACATTAAACCTATACAGGGATACAGCGTAACACTCATTGTGGTATGTTGTTATTGTGCAGTCAGTGAATCCAGGTACGATCACATTAAACCTATACAAGGATACAGCGTAACACTCATTGTGGTATGTTGTTATTGTGCAGTCAGTGAATCCAGGTACGATCACATTAAACCTATACAAGGATACTGCGTAACACTCATTGTGGTATGTTGTTATTGTGCAGTCAGTGAATCCAGGTACGATCACATTAAACGTATACAAGGATACAGCGTAACACTCATTGTGGTATGTTGTTATTGCGCAGTCAGTGAATCCAGGTACGATCACATTAAACCTATACAAGGATACTGCGTAACACTCATTGTGGTATGTTGTAATTGTGCAGTCAGTGAATCCAGGTATGATCACATTAAACCTATACAGGGATACTGCGTAACACTCATTGTGGTATGTTGTAATTGTGCAGTCAGTGAATCCAGGTACGATCACATTAAACCTATACAGGGATACTGCGTAACACTCATTGTGGTATGTTGTTATTGTGCAGTCAGTGAATCCAGGTACGATCACATTAAACCTATACAGGGATACAGCATAACACTCATTGTCTTTTCTTTGATCCTTAGCTGCCAACTGACAAAGTAGTCAGTGGCCATCTTGTAGGGTAGCAACAAACTGCTTCCACTTTGCTCCTTCGGCGGCCATCCTTCGTGCATTGCTCGAGTTCAGGTTCATTCTTTGCATCTCAGTCTCCACAGTTCTCCACCAGGTTGTTTTGGGTCGGCCTCTCTTTAGCTTCCCTTAAGGGGTCCATAGCACAGGGTGACCATATCGTTCAACGCAAAAAGGAGGACAATGTTCACTTTTTTGGTCATGGAAAGAAGGACAAGGGAGGACACTATAATGTGTAGTAAATTACTTGTGTGATAAATATACAATGTCATTAATTAATGTTGAATTCGATATTAAAGTTAAACGTATTTGTAATTTGCAATAGAAACGCGGTTTTAAATGACTAAACCTCACACCGTTTTATCATTCAAAGTGCATCTTTGGATAACAGGTGTCAATAAACAAATAGGGCGAAAATATGTAAAACTGAGTTAAAAGATGATTATAATCTGTTACTGATAAACAATTCAACAACATGAAAGCTTGCGGAATGATACATGGTTTGCTGGATTCTGAGGAAGTTCAGTCATCGGAAGTGAAATTCAAATGGGGAATTTTTGAAATGGCGTCTGGCGTCTTTCATATAATTTAGTAGACCGCGAAAAAAGCCGGATATTTCAATATTTTAAAAAAAAACGACCCGACGCACAATTTAGACATGACACGCCGGACAAATCAGGACGTATGGTCACCCTACAATAGCATAGCTGCTCTTGTGGTGGCATCGGGGTCTCTGTTGAGCACGTGACCAACCTAACTCCAGCGTCTGCCAGCTAAGATGGTGTGCATGTCCTCTTGATTGCTCCGAGTAAGCAATTCTTGGTTGGAAATGGTATTCAGCCTGTCGTACAGATAGGTTGTGAGTTATTTTTGTCCCGTCTGAGTAGAGTGGATGTTGATAAGTACGTGCGAAAAAGGTGTGAGAAATAGATTTCACGGGTCATAGTTTAAGGAACAAAATATGTCTATGGAAAGAGTAAGTTTCTCTATTCCAGCCTATCTATACGACTATAATTTAGTACAAGACAGCCTTGCCCTCCTCATACATATAAATATAAGTTTAACTACACACACACACACAGCTATGTGACAGCAAGACACACAAACGTGAAAAACTACGGTTAATTGGGTATTGGTCTGACCAACACACAAAGTTAAGTTTCTTTTGTTGTTTATTATCATTAAAACTTGACAACATCAAATATCTAAAGAAAGATCAAATAAAATCAGATTTACATACATATGACATAGCAGAATAAATGTGCCCTCCCCTATGGAGAAAAGAACCCAAAAAGTTAATAACCCAAAGGTCAAAGGTTAGCACTATGTTACAGAGTAGACAGTAAAGAAAACAAGTTCCTACTATATGCTACCCAGTAAAGTTAACAAGTTTAAGCAAATTCAATTTTGGTAAAGTCCCTGTAACAAAGAAAAATATTCACTCTCTCTTTCATACAGTGGCCACTCAATCACTCTTATCTACTCTTGGTGATATCCCTTGAAATTACAATTTTTCCTGACTATACTTGTATAAAATGTCATGGTTTATTTCCCAAACTGGCCCCAGTCCATCCTCTGTCAAATGAAGACTAGTGAGGTGAACGTCGAATCTGGTGTGGGTTGTTCCTGGATGAACATTATGTCACCGCCAATAGTTGATGTAGACACGTGATCTTGGGGTTCACAGTTAAAAGAGGAAAATACTTCCAGTATTGGGAAACATCTGGTTGCTAAAAATGTTACACTTGATAAATGATTATAATCCTATCGGCTGGCTCTATGGTAGAGTGCCGATTCTGAAACAGCGTAAATTCTGGATGCTAAGCTTGAATACGACTGTCAGAAGTCGGGAATGAATGTTATTTTTTTTACCACCCCAGTAGGCTGATAAAATTGAAAAAATATTGCTGGTAAGTCCAGTTAAATTTTACACGTCAAAATGTTTCTCATGTATCGTTGGCACATACTTGCTCACCAATGAAATTGGTGACGCACAAGCCAAGAAAAGACAACATTAACCAATCAATAAAAAAAAGAAAAGACCAAAAGACCGCTGGACGCTATTGATCAGGTCTGCTAGGAATATATAAGAAACATTTATGGAAAAATGCTACTATTCTATATAGCTACATATATGCACACAGACGGGGACAAGACGATCTCTTATCCACTCCGTCAGTCCTGATTGAATTTAAAAGGGACACGGTGTCTTTAGCCTATCCTATCGCGCGTCGCTTAGCGAGTGCAGGTTTGGTTGAGTTATGCAGCTCTTCCCCTCCTGCTACCGGTCAACGATCAACGTACAATGTTAATTATTATTCAATTATCCATACGCGCCTTTACATAAATATCGCCTGTCGTTAATAGCTATTAAATTGTCGGCGTCTGTTAATCATCGTATGGTATTAAATACTAGGCACTTATAATAAATGCGCACCAAGAAATAGCGTGAATTCTTTTCTGTCACTATCAGTCGCGCCTAGCATATTACTCAGTCAGCTAAAACCGTTGTGACAGATGAAAATTAGCACCTTGACCGATCCACTTTATTCTCGTTCTTTTTAAATATAATCGCTCAACGTGGGTTTCTCCCAGACTTCCTAATTAACATGTAAGTGAAGTACGTGTAAGCCAGGCCTCTTTCGCTATCTGTCTTCTTTTCTAGTTTAGCCACGCCTACCTGTCTTTGTTTCAAGCACTATTGATACAGCTATTCATATCTCTAACTGCCTTCCTTTCAAAAGAGGCGGGCCAGGGGCGGCCACCGGCTGTCAGGTTACGACGTCTTTGAAGTTCCAGAGAGAGAGCCGAGATCTGAAACCTCTGATTAACACCTGGTAATAGAACGGACGAAGACCGTTTACGCGGAGAATAAATTTCTTGCTGAAGCGGCAATACGGTCGGCAGAAGTGTAAAATGTAGCTTTGATTCAGGAATTGGCCGAAGAATTCGCTCGAGGTGCGATTTTTGCCAGACATTGGCGAGATTGAGCCAATTTAATATATATAGAGACCTCTTAAAAATTCAGTTATCAGTGGCGCCAGAGATTTTGAAGAAAGTACCTAGCTCGCATATGAGAGCCAAACTACAATTTTTGGATTACTTATATACGTGGAGATTAATTCAATTTTTTCTGTGCTGCGGTAATAATATATTAGAGTTTTGAGTGATTTAATTGTTAAAGTTCTCCATTATATTAAATGGATTTTGTGTTAAGTTGAATAAAGTATTAAATAAACTTATAGCTAAATTTCTCCAGCCGTAACGTAATTTAATTTCTTGTTATTCCCCAGTAAGAGAGACTTAAATAATTATAAAACGCTAGGCGATTCATATTGTCGAGATACCATTTATTTCTATTTTCACCATGTGTAAATTTGAAGTGACTAGGGTTCATAGCTAGTGTTAAAGCGATATATTAGCTAGACACTCGTGGTGTTTTATATATATATATATATATATATATATATATATATATATATATATATATATATATATATATATATATATATATATATATATATATATATATATATATAATTAAATACCGGAGTGATTTACAGGTCTTGCCTAAACGCGTGTGTTAGGATATGATTATAGTATGATTTCATGTTTATCTTCTTTTTCAATAGGCTGGTCATACCATTACGATCCAGTGGTTTTAGAGTTTTTGGCCTTATGTCTTATGGCATGACGGTCCATTGTTACTAAGCATCCAGACAACTGTTGGTGAAATGTGATGTTTGTGACCTGGTGCGGTCCACCTTCTCCCTCCATGAGAGTGGTTAAATAAACAGACACTACAATTTAAATTTTAAATATTAACGGTAACGGGACTATACCAGAAGATTTTTCCATCTAGATACATATATAAATACTACTGTCCTGATGTGGCAGAACTTACAGCACTATTATTTTAAAACCATTTGACAGTAAAGTTTTCCTACCACGGAATTATACAAAGAGAATTCACGGGTCATACTCGGTTATTTCCCTCTGAGAACAGCCCAGGAGTAACATTCTGTTTAGTACACATTTAATTACGCAGGGAGAGTCACAGCCACTGGAGGCTAGACCCACCCCAGAGAATTATATTAACTTATAAATTTCCATGACAGTGCTACTACATAGAAAAACAATCAACGTACCAATTCAGCGACTCCCGAACAATAGCAGTTGCATAAACGGAGAGTCTGGGGCTGAACTGGACAAATACTAGGACTCAATTTAGTCTTAAATACCTGTTTTATTAATTCCATGGAATGTATGCAGCGTCGACAGACGGGTAAGCAAATCTGATCCATAGTTTATGTATGTTTTCACGTCTGTACGTATTTCTGTCACAAATTGTGGGTACGTGAGGATAGTGTAAATTGAATCTGTATCATGTGAGAAAGCGCGTCTATTTTAAATAGAGTCGTAAAAGATAGGATGGATTAGAGCAATTACTCAATCCAAGACTGTTCTTTCTCTTACACCAGTTCTTCTCGTGAAACAGGAACTACTTCTTTCACCTTCCTCTCACTAATTCTCACTATCACCTCTACTAGAAAGGGACCATAATTACCTCAGTCCTATCTTATCAAAATTTACGACAACCGTCTCTTCTTGTGTGAGAAAGCGTGTGGTGAAATTTAACATTATAACTGAGCATCTGGTATGAAATAGCTACGCGTTATTTTATTTCACTAGTTTTAACGCTAGAAAATCTAAGTGAATTATAATGGTAAAAGCTTAAATCTTTTAAACACGTAAGCACTAATTTCTATTACCAGAAAATCAGAATGAAAATCCCCACGAATGCTATTAATACATTTTCCAAAATGGTTCTAGAACTACGTGCTTAGACTATCCAAAAATTCTGAGTGACAACTGATAGCAGGTTTAAGAAAACACAGTTTATATATCATTGTTTCTCTGATCTATAGATGATGTTACTTTTCGCACTAATGTGTGAGTAACGGAGAATCAGAACAAAGTTCCCCAGATAAAAGTTTACGGTCGGCCTTTCTCGGGCGTTCGACCGCCATCAAAGACTTATTTCCGTGTAACGGGGTTCTCGAAGATTTTTGCCCGTGAATCGACATCAAAACGCACTCGGGAAAATCCTGGATCTCCCCTCGTGAACTTCAAAGACTCTGTGTTTTTCACGTGCAGTCTGTCAGGTATCGTATGATTGACAGATAAGCTCGAGTGAGAAAACTAGGTAAACAAACCTGATTCGCTACCTGTTATGACTGACAGGTTATGCAGTTTGTAAACATTGCGTTAACTCGTGTTCACAGAAAAAGAGGTGGAACGAAAAGTACGCTTGTGTAAGTAAAACACAGGTAGAAAAAATGCGTGGTTTTGCTAGCAAATCATAGAACGCTACGAGGCTACAAGCCTGTCAGATTACTGTAGGCTCTCTTTCCATTATACGTCACACAGCCAAACGATGTGGAGTATTCATTGTGGCATGTAATCGTGAGGTCAGTGAATCCAGGTGCGATCGTCTAAACCAAGGGTTTTTAACATGGCTTCTAGGGGATCCGTGTGCATGATTTAAAATGTAAACTATTTAATTATGCGTTTATGTACACTTTTTTATAAGATGGGGTCCGTGACCTTCACCGGACTAGCAAAGGGGTCCATGACACAAAAACAAAGGTTAAGAAGTCGTGGTCTACACATATACCTGGCGGTGTCAATCTAATTTTTTAACTCCAGTTCTGTCAGATATTGACATTATTTTCCATCAATTTAACACCGGGTTTTAGCTACGAGGTAAAAACGCATCAAATCTTTTCATATTTGTACAATATAAACTATTAAATAATCTAAAATTTCTTGCATTAAAACAAGAAAGAAAAGTTTTATAAGTGACAAATAAATGAATGAAATTTTTTTTTTAATTACCATGCAACCTGTTTATAAAGAATAACACATATTTTGAAACTCACCGATCGTTGACAAATTAATGAAGAGATTAAAAAGCTAGTTGATGCTGTGAATACTAGGTGTCCCCTATTTTCTTGACTTAGCTGTTAGCAGTTGTATGATGTCCAAGACGTAATCAAGACTTCACAAAAAGTGTTGTATCCCGTTCCGCAAAAGGCTTCTCTGATCAGCTTCAGTGCCATGAGATGCGAAGAGAGAAATTCTTTTATCTGTAGCAATGCTGGTCCCATTATACTTACTGAGACATATAGAATTAGGTTAACTGTGTAATTTTATATAATAAACTCATGTTCTTCCTCGTTATATTAGCATAATGTAGTCCTATTATTTAAACCTTCTTTTCTGCACAAGCACCCATTTATGAAAGATGTAATTTCTTGTTTGTCGTTCTCTCTCTCTCTCTCTCTCTCTCTCTCTCTCTCTCTCTCTCTCTCTCTCTCTCTCTCTCTCTCTCTCTCTCTCTCTCTCTCTCTCTCTCTCTCTCCATGTTTCAGAGCCAGGCAATAGGACTGCCGTGACATTTGAGCTGAAAATTGGTATGTGTGTTGGACTTGATTTATTTTCATTTCAACATATTTCCCTGAATAGCGAATATCCATCTTGTCTTCTGTATTATTTTCCTGATGTCACTTTCCAGTTACTTTGTCTATGTTATTGACATGACATTAGTCTATATTTCGCTGGGACGTTTCTCCGCGTGCAGCCTGTCTATCATTTGCAGCGTTTAATTCTCATTATCTTTTATTTTTCTTTGTCATTTTTGAAACACTTTTTCTTCTTCTTCTTTGATCCTTAGCCGCCGACCGTCAAAGCAGTCAGTGGCCATTACGCCTGGTGGCGTCTTGTAGGGCAACAACAAATTGATTCCACTTTGCTCGGTCGGCGGCCATCCTTCGTACAGTGCCCCAACTCTGGTTCATTCTTTGCATCTCAGCCTCCACAGTCCTCCGTCAAGTTGTTTTTGGTCGGCCTCTCTTTCGTTGTCCTTCAGGGGTCCATAGCATAGCTGTTCTTGTGATGGCATTGGGGTCTCTTCTGAGGACATGGCCAACCCAGCTCCAGCGTCTGCCAGCTATGATGGTGTGCATGTCCTCTTGCTAGCTCCGAGTAAGCAGATCTTGGTTGGTGATGATATTCGGCCAAAAGATTCGGAGAATTTTTCTTAGGCATGTTGTGTGAAAAGAGGACAATTTCGACATTTCCTTATCTGTAACTCTCCAGCTCTCCGCGCCATAGAGAAGCACAGAAAGCACACAGCTCTGATATAATCCTAATTTTGTGCTTGTGCTGTACTGAGAGGACTTCCAGATGTTGTTTAGACTAAAAAAGGCTGTTCTTGCTTTGTTCATTCTGTTGTTGATGTCTTTGCTTGCTCCGCCGTCTGGTGTTACTATGCATCCTAGGTATGTGAAGGCATCTGTCTGTTCCAGTTGCTGATTCCTTACTGATATGGGCTCAGGGTTGCTCACATTGAGCGTCATGACCTCTGTCTTCTTTAGGTTGATGTTCAAGCCCACCTGCTGGCTATACTTATTAAGTCTATCCGTTTTTTCCTGGATGTGTTGATGTGAATGTGCTAGCAGTGCAATATCATCTGCATATTCCAGATCTTCCAATGTAGAAAATGTAGTCCATCTTATTCCTCTTGGATTGCCCTCTGTTGTCTGGCGCATCACCCAGTCTATGACTGTTAAAAATAGAGTGGTTGATAAGGGGCATCCCTATCGTACTCCTGTCTTCACTTCAAAGGTTAGGTTGCTCTGCCCAATGCTGCACGTAAAGTTGGCATAAAGGCTTTTTATGATTGACACTATGCAAGGGTAAATATATGAACTACACATCTTCTGTTCTTTCTAAATCCTGCTTGTTCTTTCCTCAGTTTGTGGTCTACTGCTTTTGAGATTCTCTGTATAATTATCCTGCCTAGTATTTTTGAAACACAGTTGCTGTTATTTATCATTCAATATTCTCATGTTTTCTTGCATCTGGTTTCGGCTGTGGAATAGAAGGGCAAGGTCATTTGCAAAATCCAACTTTTTTGTCAGTCACTGAATTTCTTCTTCTGATGGTTGTTGTTGTTTCATAATTCAATCTATAGCCAAAAAGAAGAGAAATGGTGACTATCACAACCCTATCACAAAGGGTTCAGTAAGTTTTCTTTATAATACTTCTTCTTCTTCCTCGTTCGCCCTGAAAAGGACGGTGGTTGCGTTGTGTCTGTTTACGCCTAAGCTGTGATATCTGCACCTTTCGGTCGACACATCCGACTTCAGCACGGCATTTTTTAGGGACCGGGTTTGCCTTCCCATTGCGATCCGCACTCGCTCAGCCAGACTGCACTGCTGCAGACTGTTTCCAGGACCACCACGTGGAGGTGGAGTGCGGTCTTGACCAGCTCTGGTTCGCTGGTCCTGATGCAAGCAGTACAGCTATGGGTCGCTGACTGCATTCACTATTGCTGCATCTTGGGGTCCCCTTTATAATACAATGCTACTATGTATGTACAAGTATAAGACAACAAGCATTAAGAGCAATATTCAAAAGAGCGTAGTGTAACCTTTACCGACCTGGAAAAAACTTCTGACCGAATTAACACGCGTGTTTGAAGGTGCTGGAAGACTATGAAATCAAAGCAGCAGTGCTATAATAACAAACGCTGACCTTTCAAAACTGTTTGCTGTAATATCCGGTGTAAGGCAAGAATGTACACCGTAGCTGATCATCATCGTTGGACATTGTCAAAAAATCATCACGTGAACAGTCATGTGATCTACTCGAATAATCCATTGGTGGTAAACCTGTGTATATTCTATATGTCTACCTTTTATCATCATCATCATCATTCCCCTTTTATCTTCATGTGAAGTATGGAGACACTACTACAGCTGATTCCCTTGCAGGAAACCTGTACCAAAACATTCGTGAGCTCTTGCAAGGGGCGATTTCTGCAGCAATTACTTGAACATAATGATGTTGCCAGCACCTCATCACAACCTCATATTAGTAGTCACTGGAATGCCATGTGTGAAGACGCAGTAGTTCTACTCTTTCTTTGTCTACTTGGAGACCTCCTGAGACTACACGGCGACTCATTTCAGCTTTACACATAAGTACAGGTCAAACCTTTTTAAATACTGTCTGCCAGAATCATGATCGACACAACAAAGACAACCCAAAAATACAGATAAAATACCAACTAACATAACAGTGGGGGGGGGGGGGATGTGTGAAGGGATTGAGGGGCGCCCTAAGACAGAACCAATAGGCTCACAGTTTTCTCAGCCATTTTGTAGAGGAAGACTGTTTTTAAATTGAGCATGGGATGGGGCTGGTAACTTCATAATTAAAACAATTTGCTACAGAACCAACAGCCGCAACAGCACAAGAAAATTTGGTGTAGACTTCCCATAAGGGGACACGCTGAAGTTGCGGCTTCTTCCTCCATAAGATGCAAAAAGGGAAATTATGATGATGTTGATGCTAATGTGGGGTATCTTTGAAGGAGAAGGACAGATTGAATGAAATTGAAGAATAAAAGATAATAATCTTTATTAATATGTTTATGATAGTCTACGAGTTCGAATGGAACTGCCTCTCCTCGGGAAATAGTGTACTAGAAATCCTTAATGCAAAGAGAATTCTGGCAACTAAACAGGATATTATCTGGGCGATAAATTCTCTCTCAGGAATCCTACAAAAGGTCTATGTAAAGAACATAAGGCTGAGAGAGGAGATTTGGTGTCCAGCCACATTAATTAAAATATCCCGAACCACTAGAAGTTAGTTTAATTATGGCTCAGCCCCCAGGGTGTAGATTTATGTTTAAAACAAAATACAGCCCAAATAAAGTTAACAAGAAAAATAACAACAGACGCTGTTAAGTTAAATTGAATAAAAGGGTATACATTCTCACATATCTGAATGTACATATAAATATGAAAAATTTTTTAGCTCTACTGTTAAGAAAAAAAAAACATCTACTATTATGGTTATAAACTAATAAAACGGTATTGAATCAGTTTTACAAATAACAGTTCACATGAGACAAGGGACGTTTCGGGTTTTACCCTTCGTCAGCCACAAACAGGTGACAAAGACAAAAATTACATATAGGTACTACAAAACTATACGATGATGAGAAACATACAACAAACGGGCGATACAAGCAGATGGAAAAAGTAAACAACAACAGTGATGAGAGAAAAAAAGAACAATACCAATACAAGAAAACCGTAAAATCTAAAAGAAATACTGAAACAAGAAAGTAAATAATCCAACGAAACAAAAAAAAGAAGAATAAACAAAACTGTGGAACTAGTTAAAGTTAATTTAGCTCGATGCAAAGAATGCGTGGAAGAAAGCGGTAGTCTCTTGTCACAGAATTCACAAGGAAGTGACGTACGATAGCGACAAAACAAGAGATATAAAAAGATACGAAACGAACCAAAGCAAAAACACAAGAAGATAGATCATAAAGACAACGAATAAAGAATGAAAAAGAGAAAAGCTACCAGAATTTATGCAAAATGATGTTGTATATTTAAACCACCGGGAGCTAGAACGCCCATTTTAAAAATAAGGCGATTCTCCAACGAAAAGCGAGTCTTGTCATTACCGGCACATGAACGGAGGGCAGTGACATGTATATCGGAATTACCTGAATGGTCAGGCCTATTGAAATGAAGGGCCACCGGTAAACGTTTGTCCTGATAGATGTCATTCAAGTGCTCACGAAACCTGTCTGCCAAACGCCTACCAGTTTCACCAATATAGGTCATGCCACATCTCTTGCAGATGATAGCATAAATCAGGTTTCTGGATTCGCACGTAAAAGACTCTCTAACGATAAATTTTCCTTTAGGAAAAGTGACTGTCTGAGTTTGGAGTACAAACGGACAGGTCTTGTGTATCCGGCGTTGGCACGGTTTAGTACCAAAGTAAGATGGGCTAGAATGTCGCAAGCGACTGTGTATAAGAATATCCTTAAAATTCCTATCCCTACGATAAGCTACCAAAGGTGTATCACGAAACAACTCTTTGGTATCAGGATCAGAGTTGAGAATAGGCAGATGTCGAAACAGAATTCTCTTTACCGCCAGGCAGTGAGGATGGAAAGTTAGAACCAGTTTGAGTCTGTCAGATTGGACAGAAGATTTAGTAGTGAGTGCCGTCTGACGAGTGACGCGTGTGATACGATTAAGGGCATCAGATAACACATGTTTTGGATAAAGACGTCGGCGAAAGAACTCAAGCATCTTGAGCTCGCTGATGAAAATCATCGTCATCGTGACATAACCGACGCAAGGTTTTAGCATAGGGCTGACACCCCTGTCTATGTAAAAAAAAAATGAAGTTACGGAAACTACAACGAATGAACAAACTTTGCTGCGGGACAGACATCCGGAGTCTGAGGCTCGTATTTACTTAAGGTTCTACCAAGCTGGACAGGTTTGCGCGGGCAGGGGTCAGACTAAAGCAGACACCCTGGTCCTCCAGGTTGGGGGTTTTAGCATAGGGCTGACACCCCTGTCTATGTAACAAAAATGAAGTTACGGAAACAACAACGAATGAACAAACTTTGCTGCGGGACAGACATCCGGAGTCTGAGGCTCGTATGACTGTCAGTGGTGAAAGCCGAAAGGAAGCCACTGACACGAGAACGGAGTCCTGACCACAAAACATGATACAAGAATGGGATTTTGGAATGTCAGGACAATAAACGAGACGGGTAAACTAAAACAGGTCACGGCAGAAATGAGAAATTATAGGTTACACATTCTAGGGATAAGCGAGAGCAGATGGACAGGGGCAGGAAAAGTTAAAACAGCAACAGGATAAACAGTACTTTACTCTGGAATAGATGATGGACAGCACAATGAAGATGTAGCCATTATTCTACAGAAAGGAATAGAAAGGACATTACTGGAATGGAAACCCATCAACAACAGACTGATAAGATTAAGATTGAGAGGTAGATTCACCAATACTACGAGTACAATAATACAATGCTACGCACCAACGAATGACAGCGATGAAGAGGTCAAGGATGAATTCTATCAACAACTGCAGAAAGAAATCGAAGACACACCAAGATATGATCTTATTATAGTAATGGGAGACCTCGATGCGAAAGTTGGTACACTGTTGCGTACAGTTTCGCTGAGTTTATAATTTGTTAAATGTACCTGTTTAGTTTGGAGACATTATTTTTTAGATTCCTGATCAAAGGGGTATTCATCATCTCATCATCTCAACCCATAACCCGTCATGGGTCGTAGGGGTGCCATGGTGGAAGCATCAGCAGACAGGGTCCTCCACTGCTCTCTATTCTCAGCAATGCGTACAAGTGTGGAGAAACCGTGTCCTGCCCATTCTTTGATGTTATCAGCCCAGGATTTTCTTTGCCTTCCTCTTCTCCGTTTACCTTCGACTGTTCCCTGGAGAATCGTTTTCGAAAGGGAGTCATGACGAGTTACATGCCCAAACCAGGCAAGCTTTCGACGTTTCACTATTGACAAAAGTGGTTCTTGATGGCCTGCATAGGTGTTTATCTTCTCTCTAACATAGACATTTGTTTTGTGCTCTTTATAGCAAATGCGCAAAATTCTTCTATAACATTTATGCTCGAAAGCCTGAATCCTTCGCTCCGTATCTGCAGTGAGTGTCCAGCCCTCACACCCATACAAGAGAATAGATAATACAAGTGATTTGTATAATTTGATCTTCACAGGAAAACTGATGTTACTTTTCCAGATCACATTCAACCTTGTCATGGCAGCTGAGGCCATCTCAAGTCTTGTCTTGATTTCTTTATTTGATCTTCCATCACTACATATAGTGGACCCGAGATATTTAAAGGTGTTAACTTCTTCTAACGTTTGCCCATTTAACGTAATGTTGGTCGGAACATGTTTCTTATGGCTATTCACCAATATCTTGCTTTTTTTCTATATTAATTTCCATCCCATATGTTCTTGTTACTTTCTCCAGTCTAGAGGTAAGGTCTTGAAGTTCTGATTCTGTTCCAGCTATCAGATCAATATCATCAGCAAAACGTAGATTACACAGAGGTCGGCCTCCAATCGATATGGTTGATTTATAATCGTAGAGAGCCTCCTGCATAATATGTTCTAGATAAATGTTAAAGAGCACTGGTGACAGGATACATCCCTGGCGAACTCCTACAGTTGTTTTGAAAAATTCTCCAATGTCATTGCTTGCAAAAACAGCACTGCTTGCGTCCTTGTATAGTGCTTCAATGATATCTATGATGTTGGTATCAAAATTGAATTTTCTCATTATTTGCCATAAACCTTCATACCAGACTCGATCGAAGGCTTTTGTGAAATCGATGAAGTTATGGTATAAATCATGTTGATGCTGGAGATGTTTTTCGATCAGTAATCTAATATTGAAGATTTGTTCTGAGGTACCTCTTTTTGGTCTAAAGCCAGCCTGTTCCTCTGACAAGATTTCTTCTGATTTCTGTTTTATTCTGTTCAAAAGTATCCTTAACATCACCTTACTTGGATGACTAATAAGGCTAATGGTTCTGTAGTTCTTGCACATTTTTAGATTTCCTTTCTTTGGAAGCGGTATTACTAATGACTGCGTCCATTCTTTTGGCCATTTTTTTGTACTCCATATCTTCTGGCAAATTGTTGTCATGATTTTTACTATATCTGGTCCTCCATATTTCAAGAGCTCTGCTGGTATATTATCCACACCCGGTGACTTCCCTCCTTTCATCGAACATATAGCCTCTTCCACTTCTTCCCGTAGTATTGCTGCATTTCCGAGTTCTCTGTTTTCGCACTTAATGTTGTTTAATATGCCTAAGTCAGTGTCAAGTTTACAGTTATATAATTCTTTACAATATTCTGTCCACCTTCTCATTACAGCTGTTTTTTCATTGAGCAGAGCCCCATTGCTATCTGCTATGACAGTTACCCTGGGCTGTTGGGGTTTTGATAGTCTTCTTAATGTGTCAAAAACTGCCTTGCTGTTACCTTTTATTAGCCCCGTATTAATGGACTCACATTGATCAGCTACCCATTTTTCTGTGGCCTGTTTCATTTTCTTTCTAATATTTTTATTCACCATACTGTATTGCCATGCTGCTTCAGGAACCTCTTTCTTAACCTTTTTCATTTCTCGCCGTGTATCACATAACTTCAGAATTTCATCTGTAACCCATGGTTTGTTTATTTTCTTTCTTTTACCAAGTATTTCTGTTGCTGATTCAATGAGCACGTCTTTCATGTTCTCTGTGATTGAGTTGATATCATCCTCCAAAAAGTTGAGAGCTGCGAATTTTCCTCCAACAGTTGCCTCAAAGATTCCCGCGATTTCTGGATCTTTCAATTTGTCTAAATTGAATCTTAACTGAGAACATCTGTTTTGATTATAGTTCTTTTTGAGTTTAAGCTTGAGCGTCATCAATACCATGTCGTGATCACTACCAATGTCGGCGCCAGGAAAAGTCCTAGTCTTGGCTTTATTTAATGCTGGACTTGAATCTTTTGGATACAAGAATAAAATCAATTTGGTTATGTATCTCAGTTTTTGGGGCATGCCACGTTGTTCTTCTTGATAACTTATGAGGAAATAGTGTATTTGCAAGGGTTAGTTTATAGTTGCTGGCAAATTCTAGTAGCCTTAGTCCTCGATCGTTGGTTTCTCCAGTCCCAAATTTCCCCACTGTGCCAGCCCAGTGACCGTATGCATCTGGCCCTATTTTAGCATTCCAATCACCTAGAACGATGAGAAGATCTTTCTTTGGAATTTTCTTAATTGCTTCATCCAGATTGTCATAAAATGTATCAATTGCCTCATCCTCATAGTCAGTAGTGGGGGCATATACCTGTATGATGGAGATGTTCTTTGGATGTGCTGCAATACGAATGGTGATAAGCCTGCTATTTATTGGGGTGCAGCTGATGACAGAGTTCAAAGGGGTATTACTCATGTTTTACTTGGGTTGAATTCAACAGTGGTTGCTATCCCACTTGTTTTAACCTAGCGGTCTAATATTAGAACCGATGTCTGGTTGCCTGACCATATATGGCTTGAATGGTCAGCTTTTCTTGGAATGTTTGCAACTAGAACCGATGTCTTATTAACTGACCATATATGGCTTGAATGGTCAGTCTTTTCCTAGTATGTGTTCAACATCGCCCACCTGAGTTTAGCTCAGAGGGTCTAGCGTCTACGACGCATGCGCACGTTTTTGGTGGCGCGTTAAGAAAGACTTCCGATCTGGAGTCGAGCTGTGTTTTTTCAGAGTGTCAAGACGTGCTTTTGGCGTCTTCGATCTGGCTTTAAGCCTGGGGAAGGAAAGTCCTCTGTGTGTGAGACCAAGATGTCTAAAGATTGTTTCCCCATGATATATTTCTATGCGTCTAGGAGACGAGTGTGTTTATTAGTGTTATTCTGAAGGGATGACAAGGTAAATTATCCTTCGATTCATTTTCCTCTATTATCAGAATCACGTATAACATTTATTTACCAGCTCAGTGACTTTTCCCTGGGCGGGAAGGAGTCCTTCGAGGATACGAGAGTTTGAGCTCACGAATTATGCTGACATTATTTGCTTAGAGCCTGTATATGCTCAAAGAACATTATATTATCATATTGGACAGGGTCTGACCCACCTTGTTTGCTAAGGAATACCACAGAGGCCATTGTACCTAGAGGCCTGCCATATTTTGCGGCCTGCTGTATACTAGACAATGTATCTGACTTGCTGATGTCAGAATAGAGTTGGTTTAAACTCATATTTAAAGACCCGCTGGCAATGCGGGGTATTTTTGCTGTGGCTGTAGGAAGAGAGTTAGATGGAAGTCAGCATCATCTATGCACAGCTTACTGATGAACTGTTGATGCAAACTGCACTAAACTGTCGTATGTTTACAATGACTATGTCCTGATGTCGGCGTCTCTGTTGTAATCGTACTGCATTAAAGTATTGTAAAGTCAGCTGCTGTTAACAACGTTCTCTGACTTCTACATGTGGTTGAAAGAGTGTATCGTGCCATTGTCCAAGAGCCTATACACATTCGCGTCCATCATCTTATCTGATGTCTGCTCACCCACACATCATGTCAACCACACATTTCTACGATCACTACACATCTGAGAGCCTGTACGTTTGAGAGAGAGTCTTCATTACACCCTGTCGGTGCCTCAACGCCTGGGGACCTATATTCACATCATTGTACTGCCTGGGTTGACCTGACCCCCTACTCACATATACAGCACTGTTACATAATGATGGACAGAATACACCTCAACATACACACAATACATAAATTAATATTAGACAAACATAAAGGTATGTTTTCAGGCACTCGTAAGAAATAAAGAAGTAGAACACTTAGACAACAGAAAAACAACAGACGTGAGTGGCTTACCCAGGGTTCGAACCCCGTACCTTCCGTACGACAACACCGCCTAGCTATACAAGCGAATCACACTAATCTCACGGCCAGCTAGGCATCCCCCAAAAAAGGATGCTTTACTGACCGGTCATCAGTGCGAAACACAAGACAACACCAGAAGTTTACAATGGGCACCTCAGCCTATTAATGACGCAATCACTTCTGTTGTTCCTCTATTCTGCAGTATATGTCAGTCCAAACAAGACAAAGACCTTGATACTGTGTCCAGTAAATGATAGAAGACTTAAGGACAGTATGCGGCAGCGGAACAGCAAACGAAAATGGGGACCAATTAATAAGTTTCTGTAGCATTAACAACCTGGTCATTGGAGGAATAATTTTCCAACATAAAGAAATTCACAAATTAACATGGGAATCACCAAATGGTCGGGACAGAAACCAGATAGACCACATCATGATTAACGGTAGATGGAGACATGCATTACAAGATGTGAAGGTACGAAGAGGTGCAGATGTGGGAAGTGATCACCATTTAGTAGTAGCAAAACTGAAAGTGAAACTAAGAAGGGCTGGACCAACTGTAACTACACAGAAAAGGTTTGACATCAGCAAATTGAAGGACCCCCTTACCAGAAAAGCTTTTGCGGCTGACATAAAGAAACGATATCAATTTGCCAAAAGTCAGGAAAAGACATTGACTGATGATATAGACCAGAAATTCAACACCATTTCAACAATATATAAGGAAAGCAGCAAATCATGCTTGGGATTCCAGGAAAGGAAGAAGCAAGACTGGATAACACCAGAAACATTAAACACCATAAAACATGAGAAAGGAAATGAAAAAAAAGAAAACAGAAGCGAAGTCCCCCTGGTTAAAGCAACTATATAGTGAACAGTACAGTCAGCTGGACAAGGAAGTTAAACGCCAAACCCGAGCCAACAAAAGGAATTTCCTAGTCGGTTTTGCAAGACAGGCAGAAGAGGCAGCACTGAGAAATAAACAAAGCACAGTATACAAAATAACTAAATTCATCAGCGGAAAACGAGGTGCAAACAACATTACATTAGTAAGAGATAAGCAAGGAAATCTCATCACGACAGCAGAGGGACAGGAAACAAGATGGGCAGAGCACTTCAGAGAAACTCTGAACAAGAAACCACCAGTGATACAATTGAATGTTCCTGAGGCTAAAAACGATCTAGATGTTAATACAGACATTCCACGAAAAGAAGAAATCATCACAGCAATCAAAGGGTTAAAGAACGGAAAAGCTCCTGGTCATGATAACTTAAGGTAGTAGGATACCTTGATAGGGTAAAAAACTCAAATTTTCCTTTTAGAATCAAACAACCATGGGTATAGTATTAGTATGGACTTAAAATTTTTGTCCACATAATGACCTCATTAATTATGCAAATTAGCTATCCAATATGGCCGCCGTAGTGAATAAATTATACACCTTTTTTAAAACATCATAACTATGTTATTTGTACAAGGATCTGACTGAAACTTGGCAAATTGAATCATTATATATAGCGTTAGGTCATGAACTAAAATGACAGAGATTGACAGAAAGGTTAGTTTTTAATGAATTTTCAAAATTTATATTTCTGGAATGTTTGATACTTGTGCCTCATTATATATGCATGATGGTCATAAAACTGAAACTTTGAATTCAATTGTATCCATTTTAGGTCAGAATCTGTAAGATTATATGAGAATCAACTGTTTTAATTTTCATGTCAATTGAATGTACAGATCCAGAGATATCTTGTTTCAAAGATCACCAATTATGCTAAAAAGACAATTCCGAGAAAACAAAGAAAAACAGAAAAAGAACTCACAAAATGAAGTTTAATGAGCTCCTGTTGAATAAAGGTCTCCTTCTACTGCAGTTGCAGTGTCTATGAATCCCCTTTTCAGTGCTCTCAGGGTCTTTCCATTGCAATGTCCTTACTTGCTGAATAGATCCTGTGCAGTGTTCTCCTGTATGCTTTCTTTACCATGGGTTGACTTGTGTTCATGTATATCGAAAAATTCTGCAATGCACTGTGGCCTTTGCCAATAGAACGCACAAATGCCACCATTTGCACATTTACTTCTTTGTGTTTGTGAGTAGCTGAAGATGAAACATCAGAAGTTTGTGCACTTGATACTGATTTCATGACACAAGCCATTCCGAGTCTCTTCGGTGATCTCACAGGTCAGTGAGTACTGATAACATTTGTCACATCTAAAGTTAGCGCATAAAAACCCAAACAGTAGTTTTACATCCATAAGGATAAACCCATTTCTTCTGTTGTCATTTTTAGCTTGGCCTTCACTTTCTTGGACCTTTATTTTCTTTGCTGAGGAGCACAGAGGCTTTATAGCGTCACTATCGACAATAGGTGTCTCATTTTCAGGCAACGGTTTGTTGGTGTACCGATTTCCAAGGAACTTACGTTTAACACGCCTCCCAGTCTTTGTCTTATTTCCCATTGTGAACAAAAGAAGCTCTGCTAACTACTATTATACAGAATTAGTATAAAACTAGCAATAAATAGTGTTGATGTGGGTGAAAATGCACAATGCATGTAACAAATGTTGAAATTTACGATCAAAGCTTTCTAGACACACACTTTTGAAAAATTCATAAGAAATCATTGAGTGATTCCCCGTGGAAAAGTTATAAATATCTTTTTCCTGTTGCCTCAGTATAATTATAATTTCGCAGTTTTACAATTACGAACCTTCATGTTGGGTCATTATTCACATGTTAATTAACTATAAACATTGGTTGCTATGCAAATCACTCAAGGGGGTGTGTGTAGAAAAACACTGATTCCTATCATACCAGAATATCTCTAAGCTTCTATGAATTATTATTAGTTCAAGAACATGTTGGCGATGATTTAAAGCATGAAAAATAAAAATTGTTGGATTTTTATTTTTTTTTAACGTTTTCTGGGTATACTACTACCTTAAATGCAGAGCTATTTAAGACAGACCCTGAGCTAGCAGCAGAACTATTAGAACCACTATTTGCACAAGTCTGGAAAACAGGGATAACACCATCAGAGTGGAACAAAGGAATAATTGTCAAATTGCCCAAGAAGGGAGATCTTGCAGACTGCAATAATTGGAGAGGAATCACTCTTCTCTCAGTTCCCAGCAAAATACTAGGCAGGATAATTATACAGAGAATTTCAAAAGCAGTAGACCACAAACTGAGGAAAGAACAAGCAGGATTTAGAAAGAACAGAAGATGTGTAGATCATATATTTATCCTCAGGAACATTATAGAGCAGTGCTCAGAATGGCAGAGACAGCTGTACATTAATTTCGTTGATTTTGAAAAGGCTTTTAGTATACATAGGGACAGTTTATGGAAAATACTGAGGGCTTATGGAATTCCAAGCTGCATAGTTGTGGCGAGAGGTTTTATTTGGCTCTTGGATCAGTATAGTACTGACAATTACAGAAATAGAATTTCTGCAGAAAATGGTGAAGTCCCAGTGTCTGAGAGGACTACTGGTATCACAAATTAGTTACGGCTGTGAATGTTCTGATCTCGAAACAATAGTAGAGAGGAGACCGACATAAAGTGCCACCTCCGCTGTGTAACTAACTGTGATATTAAAAAAAACAAGGAAACAGATTTTTACTTAACAATGATAAAATTGACAAGGCTTCAAATACAATTTCCTAAGTATTTATTTAGTATATACACTATCTACTCTTGTGCTGAAGGGTGAATGTTGAAAAAAATGGGATGTAATGGAATTGTAAGTTTACATGTGATTTACAAATATTTATTTTATATATATAAATATTTTACAACAGGTTTTCCCATTATAGGAACAAAAAAATTATATCAGCTGTGCTGTTAATTAAGGATATAACACTTATCAGCTATGCTGTTAATTTTGTCTCTTGCTATGCTAATTCACTTTCTCATCACTGACAGTTTCTATGCTCACAATGCTGACAGAAATGGTACTAATGTGTACTCATCTCTCTTAAGTCTGTTCTTCTTTGTTTGGTTCACACAACAACGGCAGAGTATCGTTCCTTTAGCCCACCCAAGACTGAGGGGGACTAAAGATGTAGAGTTTGGTCAACCTCTATGCTCCTGCGGAGTTCCAGGCAGCGGGATTGACTCGAACATACGATCTCAGTTTTTATGACACGACTGAAACCTGTAACAAAGCAAAAATAGGGGCTAATTTCTGTCCTCAAGCCCACCTATTTCTAATGTGGATGAAATGAGCGTGTGCCTCAGTGTTTGCATGTAAGATGAATGACAACATGGCTCAGCATGATTTAGCAATAGCGAGACAAGACAGGTGTCTACTTGCAAAGCATTCTATCTGATAAACTAATACATGGATACAGTCAATAATATAAATTCAATGCATCAATAATATAAATTCAATACATGAATACATTCAATACATGAATACATCACATAATATAAATTCAAGACATCCAATAATATGTACATTTAGGTGATACACCCATTTCCTTCCCCCTATAATATACCAGGCCCTCTCTGACGAGTGCTATACAAGCTGGTAACATATATCCTAACAATAACGTTATGTTCTTATGATAGGAGTATATGAGACGAGGACTGTTTGGTGATATATCAGGTTGGAGTTATAGGAGACAATAGATTGGAGTTAGATGCGACAATAGATTGAAGTATAGGAGACAATAGGTTGAAGTATGAGTCCTATTAGCCTTCGTCTATTCAGTCATAATAGGAAATACAATCATTATACTTAATTTCCCCAAGATACAATCAGTAACCTGATAGGTAGTATAAATGACACACAGCAAATACCACCATTATATACCTGCTGAAGGCCTATTTTCCTAAAGGTTATCGTAAATTTATATTTACCCTCCAAGATTTAAAAAGGCCAGTTTGACTCGACTAGTGAAGTAGGCTGCAGGTCGATGCCCTCAGGTAAGCAATAAATCGTGACAGCTTCTCTCCTCTTCAGTCAGTCGGTATCTCTGGCTTCGTGTCTGGTTGCGTGCTTAGCATAACATTTCGCCCGATTATATAGGTAGGTGAATTCTTAAGCAAGGCTTTCGGTTGGTTCCTGGCAGAGCAAGCTGATTGGTTTCCTCCGGTTTCGTCTTTTGCTCGTACAGCCTAATTTTATTCAGTTTTAATCCGCCATCTTGCGTGAACATGATGGCCGTTAATTTATTCTGTCTCAGAGACTGCTGAACGGTGCTCGTTGATTGGTTGAAGCAAATCTGTATCTCGACATAGTGATTAACAAAGTAGTGGGTTACACTCGTTTCACGACAATAGTGTCAATCATAAAAAGCCTCTATGCCAACTTTACGTGTAGTGTTGGGCAGAGCAACCTAACCTTTGAGGTGAAGACAGGACTACGAAGGGATGCCCCTTATCAACCACTCTATTTTTAACAGTCATAGACTGGGTGATTGTTGCGTGCATATTTTGACGCACATATTACAAAAATCGATATGGCTATTTAATATGGAAGAGATATAGACATTCATTCATTTGTGTATGAAAATGCTGTCTATGGGGAAAGCGAGATAATCCATGTTTGATTCACACTTTTGATTATAGGAGTAATCGTTTTTGATATTGATCCGGCGCAAGGATATTGCTCTTATATTTGTACTTATTTTTAGGGCCAGAAAATAGATTAATTTGCTTATTATGTTTATGGCCTGAATTCATATGTATTACATATTATTAGTACAAGTAGAATCAGTCCTATATTGTATATTTTGGATGGGTAGGCGGGACTAGATTCTTGTTATTCCGGTCTAGCGGAAGTATGAGTTGTCTTGACAAGTCGTGATGAGTTCCGATGTACCGTGATAATGGCGGGTACGCACTTTTCAAAGGGCTGGTAGATTCTTAAGGAAATATGATTCATGAAGTGGTTTTCTTCTAAAGGAGATGGTATCTCTACTATAGTTTATGTTAGAGACTCTCCTAAGGTACGGTACAATGTATAATTCGGACTCCATGTATTGCCAGATCCTATTTTGATGATCTCATGTCGATTCGACCTAGATGGAACATTGTGCTTCGTATCGCTAGGGTCGTGTTTTGTATCGACAAAGATGACAGACTTTCCTACAGCGGTTATGGCTACGTGAACTAACCTGATCACCGTAGAGCTGTATGGGAACATTTATGAAATCATTTATATACCCATTATAAATTAACTCTGGCTTATATTCTCCTTCCTATGAATGAGTGAACGACAACTCAGGGAGGCGGCCATGTTAGATTTCGGTCATCATATGTTTTGATCACTGCCAAGAGAACAGATTATTTATCCTATTATCGGACAGTGACAGGGAGATCTCAATCTTGCTAGAAACCCCCTCTTTCGTGGTTTCATAATATATGCTACAAACTATGGACGTCAAGTAACTTTAGTTATTTACCGATCTGCCTTCACTGACGCGTTTAGTCAGATAGGGGGATGCGGCCATAATGTATCATGACAATTGAACTTTTTGATGTACTGCCCATTATTTCTGAATGTGTCATGACTTCAGATCTGCTATGTATACCTACAAATTGATATGTCAACATACCATGATGTACTCGTATGTCCCAGTGTGTACGTCTGAATAAATTGAGTAAACAAAGATTCCAGCAGTCTGCATTGGTGCCTTGTAGACACAAGTGTATGAGTGGTTATATTGGTCAGCACACGAACAGTACACCATTCGCGGTAATCACACTCTACACTTCTACTTCATACATACACCATCCTGCGTCGGTTGGAGTGACCAAGTTTAGGGCCTGCTTCCCCTGGAGCCTTTGCCTTCCCTAACTCAGGACTAGGGTGAGTTACCCATTTACAGCTGGGTAGACTGGGGGCATGCCTGATCTCAACAACACACCACTCTTCCTTACAGAGCATACAGACTGACACTTTACAGAGTGGGAAATAAACAAATAAAGAAGAAAGAAACTTTACAGTGGCGAGCCAGATTCCTGGGTCCAGCTTACGCAGTTTTGTGTTGAGAATCACAGTTTACAGCTGAAAGAACATTTGTTTGAACACATCAACACCAGTAGGACAGCTATACAGTCGATGTCAGCTTGACCTGTATTACCGATAGGATGCTGTATCTAGGTCAGCGCTTGTTGACAGTTTTTCGCTGTACAGACAGTATTACACAGGACAGTGGTATCAAGTGTAGAAAATATCTGGAGCAGTATTGTTGACATTTCTCAACGTACAGAAGAATCACAGTGTTGTTGAACATAAAGTGCATAGTTCATCGTTGGATCTTCATATGCTCTACAGAGAAAAATTGACAGTGTAATAGTTTAAAATTAAATCTATTACTGAATAAAGTGGCAAGTTATTATTATTTAAATAAACTGTGCCTGCTTTACAACACTATACCTGCAACACATTCCATTCATGATATAAATTATATTGTATGCTATATGCTATTTATGTTTACATGTTATTTGTTATGTGGTAAATTAGTTTATGTTCTGTGTGACTAGTACAAGGTATGCCGAGTGACATTGGTCTGGTACTAGTATTCTATAGGTACACATTTTCTTAATTGGAAATTTGTTAGCAACAATTTGCTGCTATTTCTGTTAGTTGTGATGAGGTGTTCTTTTCTTCGTTGTTTTTGTTAATAATTTTGTGTTCCTTAGTTTTGTTTGATTTGTTTGCATTTGTTGGTCTAATCTTTTCTATTTTTGATTTCTTTACACCCTTATGTTTATACACTGTGGCGTTATTTGTCTTGTTATCTTATTGCAGTTATCATCACGGATTCTGTGATCATTTTTTTCATTTCTCCTATTTAATTTAATTTGATCTCTGCAAATGTTTTCAGATTGTCTTTTCTTGTTTGTCCTTTGTAATGTCTTTAGTTGACATATGACACAGGAGTTATAGTGGTATACACTGATAGTATAGTACAGATCAGTACTTTATGATTATTTTCCACAGGTACCCAAGTGATCTTTGATTACATTGAGGTATACAAGACCTTTGTAAGGCTTGTCTCCCACAGTATTTGAGATACAGTTATTGTTGTCCACAGGTACTCAAGTTATCATTGGTTATTATAAACCATACAAGTTTGGACTAAGACTAAGTCTATGGTATAGACTTGTCTCCCATTAAAGTGAAAGAGGGTAATTTATTTACTTTTTCAGGTTTCTGATTTAAGAAGACAATATGTCTACATTAGATTATTTTATTGCACAAGGAAAATCTCTTGATAAGACTGGAAAAGACTTAGAACAATGGGCTGTTGCTCAATATGACAAAGCATTAGCTGCTGAAGAGAGAAAAGCTGCTGCTGAAGAAAAAAAAGCTCTGGCTGAAGAAAACAGATTAGAAAAAGAAGCTGATACTGCTGCTGAACTAAAGAAATTGCAGATGCAAGTGGAGGAAAGGAGATTTGATGCAGAACAGAAGAAATTAGAAGCTGCTGCAGAACAGAAAAAATTAGAAGCTGCTGCAGAACAGAAAAAAATTAGAAGTTGCTGCTGCTGCAGAACAGAAAAAATTAGAAGCTGCTGCAGAACAGAGAAGATTAGATAGAGAAGCTGAAGAGAGAAAAGCAATAAGAGAACATGAGTTTGAATTAGAGAAATTAAAATTGACATGTATGAGTAATGTTAATCAGGCATCTGGTGGTAATGGTAAACCCTTTGTGTACAAGGTCAAGGTACCAGCGTTTAACCCTACCAGTGATGACATAACATTTTGGCTTTCTAGATTTGAACGGGCTTGTCGATCTCATAATGTTGACAAATCACAGTATGTGAATCAGTTGTCTGAAAATCTAAAAGGGGAGTCCCTAAGTAAGTTATATTTTGTTGAAGAGGCCGACAAAGATAATTATGATGCTGTTAGGGCAGCTTTGATAAAGAGATATCAGCTGTCTGAGGAAGGTTATCGTCTTTTGTTTAAAACAATGAGACCTGAGGTAGGTGTAGAATTCTCAGATTTCATCTCAAAAGCACGAATTACACTTTCACGATGGATTGAATTATCCAAAACAGAAAAAACATTTGATGGTCTTACGGATTTATTGCTAAGAGACAAGGTCATGTCTTCTGTAAATAAATCATTCCTAGAGTTCTTACATGAGCGTAAACCTGGTACAATAAAGCAAATGGAAGAATATTGTGACCAGTATGCCACGGCACACCCTGACATGATTCTTAGTAACTCTAACATTAAAGAGAGTATGCCAGTTGCTTCGGCAACAGAATATAATCAGAATTACTCACACAAATTCCAAGGAGCTAAAAATAAATTTGATAAAAAGGTTAATTGGAATAAGTATCAAAACCAAGATAACCACTCAAATCAGGGTTCTTCTTCGAAGAACTGGAATCGGGCTGATAGTCCTCGACACGCGAGGGGTACCCATAATGTTAGAAATTCTCGGAAAGGGAGTAGCTATAGGAACTACCCAAGTGCTTCATGGAGACAAAAGAAACAATATTACAGGGATACTCAATATAATGAGCATGATGATTATGATCATGAATGTTATGATTCAAACCCAAATAGGGGTTATAACAGAGGCAATAATAATTATAGAGACAATTATAACCGAGGTAGATCACAACACAAAAGACATGGTAAATCTTATTACCAGGCTAACTCTGCACAACATGAGTTCCACGACACCGATAATCAGAATAATGATAAAAAAGACTCCAACAGTGTAGCAAATTCCGCTTTCGATTTTGCTAGAGCATTTGAGTGTTCGCAGTGCAAAACATTATTCGATCCAACCACAGTTTCTACTTTAAGCTGCGGTCACCCGCTTCCCGCTCTCCATGCGTCAATTGCGCATAATGGAAGGGGTGCTCTTGTCTTTAATAGGGGCCTAATAGATGGTACTCCGGTATCAATTCTTTTCGATTCGGGGTGCACTACCATTGGAGTGAGGCAATCACTCGTAAATCCTTCTCGAGCTACAGGCAATATAGTCAAATGTGTAACATTTGGTGGCACATTGGAGAAGTACTCCACTGCCATTATCAATATTGCTACGCCTTTCTTTACAGGAGAGGTGCAAGCATGTCTCTTGCCGAATCCGATCGCTGATCTTATCATCGGTCGCATTCACGGGGTGAAATAATGCACTCCACAGCAAATCTCTAATTGGGAAAATGTTAATATGCAATCTGCTAATGCAGTAATCACTAGGGCTCAAGCTCTTAATATGCCACAATCTTCACATTCTGAAGATAATGATGCGCAGATCCAAGATGATCCCTTGGAGATTTCCCACGATTCCTTTATCAAACAGCAGGAAGATGATCCTACTCTAAAGAAATTCTTTACTCTGGAAAAAAAAGGTGATCCGAATAAGGATACAAATCGTAAATCTTGGATTACGATGAAGAATGGCGTACTTGTACGTATGGTACAAGACTCCGCTAAGTCCATTCATTCTCAAATCCTTGTGCCTAAAAATATGAGAGTTAAAATCTTACAGCACGCTCATGATTCGCAATGTGCTGGACATATGGGTTTTTCCCGTACTAAAGCTAGAGTTCTTCAATCTTTCTTTTGGCCTGCTGTGAATAAGGACATACGAATCTATTGTCGATCTTGTAAAGTATGTCAAGAGATTAAATCCAGAGGTCCACGCCATGATGCACCTATTCAGGCTGCAGACATTCCCATTCGGCCATTTCAAAAAATGGCGATAGACATCATTGGTCCATTTAAGATAAAGTCTGCTAGAGGACACTGTTGCAGGTGGAACTTATGGAAGGGGAAGTAATCTTTAGAATGGTTTTTTAGACATATTAAATTTCGAGTTGCAACGCTTGATTAAGCGGATACTTGTTTGACTTTAGGATAGAATTATCTTTTCCTATTTTTCGGGTGACAGAGTACAGATAAGCGTGTGAACGCTGTTTAATGTATTTATTCTGTACTGTTTTGAGTTATGTGAATAGCTCGCTAGTCTGCATGTGTTATCGAGAACGGTGTTCAAGACAACCGAATCTCGTGACGGGTTTTTTGGTGGGACTAGTGTGTGATTTGCTATGTCGGCTTGATGCCTTGAAAAAGTGATCTCAGTGGTTTTGGGGAAAGTGATAGTCGTCTAGACCTATCGTGTATGCTTTACCCCAGTGTTTATTCATCTTGCCAAGGAATGGCAGTTTCATATTCCCTCTACCAAGGTAATCAAAGATACTCTTATGAACTCTCGATCGAAGCCACCATTGTCGATAATTACGATTTGAATGTTTAAGAGAATATATTTTTGACTCGATGAAAAACGACTTCGATTCCTAGCAGCACTATATTCTGTAGAATGCAGTCTATTGTTCATGACCAAATCTACAGAGCAACGAAATGTTGTATGAATGACTAACTTTAGAACAGATTCATTATCTGTATTCAAACGTGAGTGACAGTTCACGAGTGGAGCCATCTTGGAACCAAAACATGTAGGACTTTCAAGAAGAGAAAAGGGATGCCCGTATTATCGCTTGATCAGTCCAGAGATCACTGCTACACATGAGAACCCATTGTTAGCGGTTCAATATTATTATATGGAAAAATATGTGCTGAACATTATGTTGAAGAATCGTTGCTAAACGAGATTAGGTTTAGAAGTCATCTGAAATATTGTTTACAAGCTGACGTGCTCAGTCAGTGACGTCAGATGATATATGTATGGGCGATACTGAGTGCTTGGCTATTGACAGTCCATTATACCATTATTCTACATGAGTGCCCATGTAACATTGCAAGACCATTTGTCCACTGTACTATGATGTATTATGGCAACCTGTGATTTGTCACTATCTGTGCTGTCGAGTGTGTACGTCCAATTAAACTTTAGAAAAGGTACACAGTCGTTGGTGTCGATGACTTCCGGTCATACATGAGTGTGAGAAGAGAACATTTGTCAACAACACGAACCCTTATCATCATTCGCACATTATACACTCCATCCATGTCTACACAACACTGCGTAGGTCAAGTTGACATTCCATACACTACAGTGGGGCAGGCAACACCATAGAGATCTTATCAACTGATGATGATGATAGACGCCTGTCTTCCCGCCTAGGAGTGTTCTGGTGTACTTTATCAACATATATTATATCCAACTAAATATCAACTTTATCAACTGGTGGCCAGTGTGGGGATCGAACCCACGACATTCGCGTTATCAGCGTTATCTAGACGGTATCAGTTGGTGGTTTTCAGTTAACAGGATCTGACATCTACGACTATTCGCGTCGATAGCCTAAGTGGCGTAGTTTTGTATCATTGGATATGATTTAAGATGTGCCTGGGTGGCGTATACGATTAAGAAATTGTTACCTCTACATTGATATGTACTTGAAGCAAGAGGATAATATGAAGCAAATTTTGTCCACCAGACCATAACATATCTAGAGGATCAGTCACTACAAGTTGGAAATAATACATATGACTTTCACGTGACAAGAGTGTAGAACACTTGACTGTGTTATAATTAGCCTTATGTAGGCGTGGCTTGAATCTGGTGTACTTCAGAACTGTGACCTAAATATTATCTGCGTGGGTGGCGCATTGAGAAACAACGCACGCTTTATTTGGTAGTATGCAACTTTACACCAGTAGCAATTGACGTCCTATTTCGTGCCTATAGACTACAACAACGTCTGCAGTGGTCAAGGAAGTTCAATTAGACTTGGACAGTATTTGTACCAGCATTTGTACGGGTTGTCACAGATTTCTGCAATATTCGAGTTACCTGTGCCAGTTATCACCATCACAAGTTCAAGATGTTATGATACACGGAGTTGCCGTGTACATTTCAGACTACAGAAGAGTCAAGAGGGGCAGTGTGTGCTGTATTATGGTTCCTGTCAACTTGTGCATTGTTAAGCACATATCATATTGACGAAATTACCTGAAGAGAAACGAATCAAGTTGCAGTGCTTTCCCGCAGTGGAGGTTTTAGCAGTCTATGTGATATCCAGTATCGTGGCGGAAAAGAAGCGGGATCATTGACAAGATAAGTGATTGTGTCTTGTGTAAATTGTGTCACTTCATATATGTCGCTAGGCCTCCCTAATTGCTCATTTTGTTATTATTGTTGTTTATGTCTAATTTGACATATGATTAAGATTTGATGCATAGGTGTTAATGGCTGTTGACATATGTCGATTTTCCTGATAATGATGTGG
>JAMPIV010005964.1:0-24081 GCA_024509875.1 Oreohelix idahoensis
ACACATAGATTACTAATTATTGTATGTCAATGCAAAGACCACATTTATAATCTGTGTACATAATATTTGTAATTACATGTTATAATATTGCCTGGTTCACTGTGTAGTTGAATCAGGATCACTATTGTAGAAAAAATCAATACATCTGTATATATCTGAAATTTATCATTGAATCTTTTAAGGTAGTCTTCTAGAGTGTTGACTGTTTGTGAGTGTCACAGTGTTGTCAAGTGTGGTGGAATAATTAAATTGTTTATCTGTTTGTTGTTGTGGTGACTTACACTTCATCATTTGCATAACCCTAGACATATAACGTTGCCAACACAATATTCCAGAATAATTCTGACTGAGATATAAATATGTGGCAGTAAGTAAAGTTATCTGTAAAACACTACACATATTAGATACAGATACCTTCACAGCTGATCTCAGTCAGTACACTAAGTCCCTATAAATATTTATATCATCCCACTTTACCACAAGAGGCCTCGTACACTTGGTCTGGGGTGTTGTAACTTTAACAATAAATTGCCACTTTGACTTGTGTTTCTGTCCCCTCAGATTCCGGTTTTCTGTGTTAAAATGGTAGAGTTTTTCCTAAGCCTTTTAAGTCCTGAGAATGCTCAAACAAAGTCCGGTCTGATAAATGAAAGCTGATTTAGTCTTTACTCTGGCAAGGTGTGGTTGTCTTCTTTGAGCGAGTGAATTTTCACAATGTTCTACTCTGACTGAAGTGTCAGATTATATTGCCTGTCTTCCTCCGCATTTGTTTGTTACAATGTTAAGCAGGGCTCCAATCGGAAGGGGTGTTGTGATTTCATTCCGAGTGTATGCCAATCGTTTCAAACATGCGTGTTTTGTGGGGTAATTAAAATTATTTCCTCATGGAAATTTCTGCACGTTACACAAATATGAAATGAAATTATCCGATCCTCTCTCGGCAATGTTTACAAATAACGGTACTTGTGTGATAATTCACCGTCGATGAAAATTTTTGAAATGTTTAGGGTAAACGGAGCATCGTACTTTTTCTTCAGTTCGGCAAATCCAATCGTAGTATCAAGGCCATGGAGTTGTCACATTTTACACGCAACCTTACGCGACGTCACAAATCTCTTCCCCCCCCCCCCCCCCTTTCCCCTTCATGTTTTTAACATTCTGTTTGTATCCGTTATCATGTTTTTTTTTTATGAGTGTCCGATTGACAGAGTGGTTAGAGCGCTGGTCTCTTGCGACTAAGGTGCCGGGTTCGATTCACGGTATCATCGTGCTCCAGTCGTCCCAGCTGTGAATTGGTACCTGACTTTGTCGTTCAGTTAGGGAAGGAAAAGGCAGCGATGAAAGGAACTAGTCACCCCCACCTCTCGATGCTGGACCTAGTATGGTGAAGTCTTTAACACTCTAGTACCGCAATAAGTTACCGGGTTTCGTGTTCAAAGCTAGGTAATGTCACGCATCAGTCTAACCAGCTGTAAAAGGGTACCTGACTCTGATCCTGAGTTAGAGAAGGCAACGGCAGCGAGGAAGGGAACAGGCCACCACACCTCATAAAGCTGGGACCCAGTACATCGAAGTCTATGACACTTCACTCCCCTACGGCAGACGGTTTAAATTAACCTTACGAACGGCAGGCGTGTTTTTAAAAAAAATTCTAAACAACGGGGGAAAGGGGAGAAACATGACACTTTTTCAGTCAAGAAAAAGTACGGTTCTCGGTTTAGGTAATAAATTTCCACAATTTGATTTAAGCGGTGAATAATCACACAAGAACCCAAATAACATCTTACATCTGCCCGGACTATTACAATATTTCCGCTCAGGTGTGTCCGACTGATAAGTGCGTGTCTTTAATCTGTCCACAGACGGGTAATTTATCGCCCGGCACGCCTTAGGTAAACCCAACGCTTGGTCGCTAACCGGCCCATCTGGATTCATGACGAATTATCACTGAGAGGAGTGTAAGATGATAAAGTACTAAATATCTGCTTGATAGCAGAGAAAGAAAAGGGGCGACCACGGATATTTAGTACACAAAAAAAATTACTAAATACTGCCGGAGAGGAAAAGAGATCGACCCAGTATTCTGCAACAATCACGTTCTTCTTTTCTTCTTTGATCCTTAGCCGCCGACCGTCAAAGCAGTCAGTGGCCATCACGCCTAGTGGCGTCTTGTAGGGCAACAACAAATTGATTCCACTTTGCTCGGTCGGTGGCCATCCTTCGTACAGTGCCCCAACTCTGGTTCATTCTTTGCATCTCAGCCTCCACAGTCCTCCACCAGGTTGTTTTTGGTTGGCCTCTCTTTCGTTTTCCTTCAGGGGTCCAAAGCATAGCTGTTCTTGTGATGGCATCGGGGTCTCTTCTGAGGACATGACCAACCCAGTTCCAGCGTCTGCCAGCTATGATGGTGTGCATGTCCTCTTGCTTGCTACGAGTAAGCAGATCTTGGTTAGTGATGGTATTCGGCCAAAAGATTCGGTGAATTTTTCTTAGGCATGTTGTGTGAAAAGAGGACAATTTCGACATTTCCTTCTCTGTAACTCTCCAGCATTCCGCACCATAGAGAAGCACAGAAAGCACACAGCTCTGATATAATCTTAATTTTGTGCTTGTGCTGTATTGGGAGGACTTCCAGATGTTGTTTAGGCTAAAGAAGGCTGTTCTTGCCTTATTCATTCTGATGTTGATGTCTTTGCCTGCCCCGCCGTCTGGTGTTACTATGCTTCCTAGGTATGTGAAGGTATCTGTCTGTACCAATTGCTTATTCCTTACTGATATGGGCTCAGGGTTGCTCACATTGAGCGTCATGACCTCAACAATCACGTATAAGTAATAAAATGACACTTTACAATTGCTTTTTCCACTTATTATGTTAAAATATAAACGTCACAAACACATTACCCCTCTCTCAGACATGTGTCACCAAACAACTTCATCCGTACATTTCTCAAAAGAAGATCCAAATTCTATTTTTATCTGATAGAACATATACATTATCTCTTGATATCTACTAGAAGGATAAGAAACAGACAGAAGAAACCTGTTGATAGTATTACTAGGCAGTCCTAGTTCTGTTATCCCCAGGGTAAGAGAGGTTGATGGAGACCGTTGAACACATGGTGAAGAGAACTGGAGAAGGGATAGGAAATGGATGAAGAAGAAATGGAAAGATCTTGAGCTGACGACACGAGACAGGAAGACTTGGCAGAGGTTTGTTGAAGGCCTATGCTCCTTGGGGAGCTAAAGGGTTATGATGTCAATGATATACTAGATCAGACGTTCCATAATTTTATTTAGCACTTTTGCAAACCCTGTACTTATATTTTAATTTATTCGCGCTGTATTTCGAGAAAGAGAGTATTTGAAAATTCTAGAGACACCTCGTGACTCCTTGACAAGTATCGTTTGCTGCGCGAACCGGTTGGGAATCCCTGTACTAGATAATACAGACACTACAAATGATCTCGTCTCACGCGACAGACACTACAAATGATCTCCTCGTATATGGCAGATAATTCAAATGATCTCTTCTTATCTGACAGACAATACATGTGATCTGCTCTTATCTGATAAGCACTGCAAACGATCTATTATTATTGACATTATACACTATCTCTTCTTGTGTGACAGACAATACAGATGATCTATTCTTATCTGACAGACAATATAGATTGCCTATTATTATCTGACGGAGAATAAAATTACATCTTCTTATCTGACAGGCAACATAAATGGTATATTTTTACCGACACTATAAATTATCTCTTCTTTTCTGACAGACAATACAGATGACCTATTATTATCTGACAGACAATACAAATCACATCTTCTTATCTGACAGACAATACAGATGACTTCTTATCTGACAGACAATACATATCGTCTCTAGTTACCTGCTGGCAGTATGGATGATCTCCTGTTATCTGCTAGATAATACAGCTGATGTCCTGGTATCTGCTGACAAAACAAATTAACCCTTGTTACAGAAGTGACATTACAACTGACCTCTTCATTTTTACTTAGCAATATTAGTATACTCATGTTATGTGATAGACTTTACAACTGACATCTTGGGTATCCGACAGATAATATATTTGACCTCTTGGGTTATCCGACAGACAATACATTTGACCTATTGTGTTATCCGACGACAATACAACAGACAACTTGAGTTATCCGACAGAAAATACAATTGACCTCTCTTGGGTTAACCGACTGACAATGTAGCTGACCTCTTGGGTTATCCGACGACAATACATTTGACCTATTGGGTAATCGGACATACAATACAGTTGACCTCTTGGTTTATCCTATAGACAACATATTTGACCTCTTGGGTTAACCGACCGACAATACATTTGAACTCTTCAGTTATCTGACAGACAATGTATTTGTCTTGGATTATCTCACAGACATTGATTTCTTAAAGATGAACGCAGATGACCATGTGTTATCTGTCAAAAAACTAGATTGAACCGTTCGCTGATGGCACAACTTTACTAACTCAATCCATAATCGTTGACGAACTTTGAGCAAAAGATACCATCGATTAAAACACTTTCTATCAAACTATCAGAATGAAATCACTCGACTAAGGTCACATTCAACCATACTTACTTACTTACTTAGTCGTTCCCCTTCTACCGTGAGGTGTAGAGGTCATTCAACCATACAAGGCGTAAAATCATGTTAGTCCCCCAACCCAGCATACAACAATACAAATTTGGATTATTTGTGTGCTGGCTAGAGCGTGCGTGGCTGGCGCCGCATATCGTGCAAACGTCTACAAAAAAAGGAACATAACTCGTCATTATACTTGTAATTTGGTTTGCAGATTGATCGTCATTCTTCGTAATGAGGCACAATTTTTTTTTTAAGAGAAAGTAAGAGAGAGGGAATCATGCACACAATAGGTCACATGGTTTTTTTGGCTTGCGTCCAGTTAAAGTTATAGGATTCACAGACGTATGTAAAAGAAATTTTTAATGATGAAAATGTAGATTTTGTTTCCTGAGCTTCACTCTACAGCTATCATATTTACAAATATAGTGGAGAACTTAGCGCCACAACCAGTGACGTTTTTTGCTTTAAGTACTTTATGACTGTCCCGTGAAGTCAACGGGAGTCTTTGGGGAGACGAACAATTAATAGGCGCACCGCTGCCTTAGGCATGTCGTCAGAGGCGGCTAATATGAAATCGTACATGGGACTGGCAGCTTCATCATGTGAAAGAAATTGCCACAGAAACTACTGAAGTAAGATCAAATGAATGATTTTGTGCAGGCTTATTGCTAGGGGAACAACTGCTATGGCGGCTACATGCTCAACAGGGAGCGAAAAACCAAATTAGCCTAGTAGTCTGTATAGTTTCTGCTTCACTAGAGAGCAGTGTATGACTGGCAACTAAACCGCTAGCTATACTTATCAAAATCCGGAAACTAGGCACCACAAACAAATGTCTGTTTGTACCAACGCTTATTATTTATTCACTCAATACCCTTCAGTTCCACGAGCATAGGCCTTAATGAAAGGTATGCTAAGTCCTCGTGTCGCGTGCCATCATGAGCAACTGTGACGCTTGGTTCGAACACTTTGCCCTAGGGTGGAGCTACCATCCACCCAAACTTCTTCTTGATTTTAGGCACACCCATTTTCATCTTTTTTTCTAGTTTTCTGTCGCTGCTAGCACGTCACTATGATCTGGCCAGTTAACTCCCCTTTGCTCCCGCGAAAGTGGCCAGCAGAGATGAAAGGTCTTTTAATGCTGGTAAGAGTGTCTTTGTGACGCATCCGCAACGCTCCTCGCTGGGCGGCAAAAACTTCCCTGTGTTTTTGATTCCAGGAAAAGTCTGGGACCCTAGCAGCGTAAGAGCGGACGCTCTGTTACGCAATCCGTCTTGTAGTGCGTCGCCAGTAGAATCCTCCGGGAGACGTTACGATTGTTTTCTTCGTTCTCTGTCCAGGTGGTGGAACACCTGCGGCCCTTTTTACAGTATATAATGAGTCCCCTTCTGTCTCTAACTGCTTTCAGTCCCTGGTTGTGTAACTTAAGATGCTTCACGAAAGCCCTTTTAGAGAACCTTCTTAATCACGAAGTGTACATATATCTGACTTGTTTCACTAAAAGAATAATTTTCCGCCTCGAAGTGTAACTATATAACTGATTGTTATGTGAAGGGAATTCTTTTTAACACAGGGAGTAACCATAAGCTAGTTTTTTTTTTTTTTCTGGCCTTCGTGGGGGAACTTTATGTTTTTTCCCCGACTACATGTAATTTTAATTTATTTGATTACTTGTCTACTGTATCGATACTTTAACTCATTTTGAGATTTACCCACAGTAGCCTTATATGTTGTCATATGGAGTACATGTAAATATGATAGTATTAAGCGTGTCGCAGCCCTGAGAGATAACCTTAGACGGGCTTGCGATTTCGTTTAGACGTTTGTGTGTTAGATAAAACTGGCAGATATGTTGTAAGGCCAGTTCCGTGCCAGGTAGATGGGGCAGAAATGTTTACATACCAAAACCATCACGACAGCCGTGGGTAACCACTGATTACGCAAGTCGGGGGTAGGCCTGTCCAGGCACCTACTGTCTCGCTCGTCTATTTAACGGTCAGTGGGAAGGAAAGGGAAGAGGGAGATAAACTGCGGGACCAGGTCAGCAGCAAGAACAGCTTGGGGTGGAAATGGTTGTAATAAGTTAATCTGTGCCTGTTTATGCACTATTGATTAGTTTTTCGATGTTGTAACATATACGAGATGTTGGATAGGTGTTCATAGATTTTTAATATGATTTCATTTCAGCGAGAACCGGTTAACTCCGACTTCATGGAAAGGCAGGATAAATCCTCAACCCATTTACATTGGGGTGTTCCCACCAACTACAGTTGTTTATTTTACCTGCACCCTAATACGGGTACATTTGTGATCTCCAGTGCCAGGAATTGTACTCCACCCCCACAAAGTAGGTGAGGCGCCTATGCTCCACTGGCATCAACTTCATAGAGCTACACATTATCGTCAGTTCTAACATCGTGTAGTCATCGCCAGCTCTACTTCGTCCAAATTATCTCGCGCCGTCACAGGTGTAGCGGCCTGAGCCAATAAGGGATATATTACCTCCAACGCATATTTAATCTTGAGTGCATTCATCGCCACCACTTTAAATCCTGAATTTAAAGCACACCTGTACATGTAAAGGACTTAACATTTGTCCTGGAAATTCGTGGTGGAGTTATAGTTTGGGTTGTTTCCACGGATTGTCAGCAGCATAGGGAGAGGAAAGGGTGATCATCTCTCCGTCTGCGATCCGCCAGCAGCTCTAATCCAAGCGGAATATAAACACAAGTGGGCCGACGAAGAAGGACTTTTGGGAAGTTCACTCAGTTAAACTTTGGTGAGGGGATAGCTTGAAGTAACTGTGGGATAGGGGCATTAAGTTGGATTAAACAGCTGTGTTGCTGAGCAGAAGAAGTCAGCGGGATAAGTGGGTTTGTGTAGGGACTTCTTTATTTCAGGGTTCCCTGCAGAAGGAGTAGTAGAATATATCGCCCAATAATAGTCGGAGTTTGAATTACTGAGACGTGAGAGCTAAACTCCATGGTACCAGTCTAGTTTGATTATTCTTATAATTCTTATTATTACTAGCAGTGTTGTCACTAGATTTTTTGTTAACGCATTTTTATGATTGGTTGGTTTGTGATTTGGACATTTTCTTGTTTTTGCCATAGTTTTTTGTAAATATATTAGACCACTAATCGCGGATCAGACGACTTTACTATCTGTACTTGTAATTGATTGTTTGTGGATTCACTAACGTGCACTGTTCCTTAATCTTGGCACACAGAGAGAGGCGGAGTGAAAGTAGCTTAGAAACACAGTCACTGAGTAGCAGTAGGGGAGAGTAATTATCTGCTCTTTTACTCCTGATAGCTGTAATTCACTCCATCCACATTCAACACCATAACTCATCTATCTTCTCAGTCCTCACTGTGACGGACAACTCAGCTGCCCCTGAAACTTGTTGGATGATAGGACCCTCTGATAACATCAGTGCCCCTGAATATTGTAGGAATTTTTCATCAGCGGGGACTCCGCCACCTGGGCTCATTAGCATGCAGATAAGCAAAGTGCACTCCTCACCACGTTTGCTCATTAAATATGTGACTGGTATCTTCCGTCCAGTCTGGTGATCGCATGGCCTCAAAGGGGAGGTAAAATCACGCCCACTGTTACCTTTAGAGCGGCCAGAAGCAGTTATTTCCCCAGTGTGCCTGTCCACTTTTCTTCGTACCTGCCTTATAGGCGGTGCCTGAACCAAACGTAGAAGCGGCGAGATCTAAGGCAAGACGATCCCCAGAACAGAGAAGCTAGTTTCTCGTAGAAAGTTCTCATCGGCATTTCGCATCTCGGTGCGAACCACAGGAGAGCGCTGGAAACGCTAGCAGTCAAAGGCAGTGGCGGTCCATAGAACAGGGAAAGCAGAGTCTCTCCGGTTTTTCACATCCCAGCGTGAACCGCAGAAGTGCTCGCAATCAAAGACGAACGGGGAAAGACGAAACGGCCAAGAAATGGAGTAATCACGAACGGAAATCGGAAACCAGGAGCTTTCTCCCTCTTTTAGTCGGGCGGCATCTGTTAGCACGGCGGCTAGAATTTCGATTTTCCCCGGAGAACCTAAGAGGCGCGAAATTCTAACATGTACCCCTTAAGTTCCATTCCAGTTAGATATATACAGACCCTGAAGAAATGCATTTTATCACTCGTTGCCAGATATTTACAGTAGCACTTGCTATAGTGAAATCCTGTTTGATTCCCTCTGGATTTTCATCTTAATGCAGTGAATTCTTTTCTGTGCAACGGTATAATATATTTGTTTTAAAGTGATCAGTGGTCTAGTTATTTCATTTTATTTCACTGGATTTTGGTGTAAAATTTAACATACTAAATAAATCCATTTCAAAATTCTGGTGCAAACTAATGTTACATCTATAAGTTATTTTCCTAATACAATATACGCGTAAATTAATTTTGCAGCCGTTAAGGGAATTATAACTATTTAATACAGTTTAGTTCTGTACATATAGACATGTGTTTTAATTATTAGACCCGCGGGGAGCTTTTCTTGAATTTATATAATTGAAGAAGCGAGGTAGAAAATAGTTTAAACGTAAATTTATCGCGCGTCAGATTATAATATGATTTGTATTGCATTTCATGTTTTTCTATCTTTTATACAGAATGATCATTCAACCTTGCATCCCAGCAATTAAGCAGCAATTAAGCAGCCATTGAGCAGCAATTAAGCAGCAATTAATTAATTAACTATATACAGAGTCCTGCCGACTCAGTTCGATAACTCCAGTGATTTATGAACATTATTTAAAATTTAATCTTTGTGGCGATCCTGTTGAGATTCAGCTATCTGAAATTTACAGAAATAAAGCAAACCCAAAGACTGTTTTAACATCCCAATTCATCAAGTCGTTTTAAAGTTAAACTGGAGAAGAACACTTGCCAGTAGCAATATTTTACTTACTGCTTTATTTGTGAATGAGAACATAGATTTCCCTAAACACTGTTCGTCAAGTACTTTCACTGGATTTTTAACAACACCCCAAAGAAACCATACCACAGTGTTTAGTCTTTATCATCACGCTTCAGAAATTTCACCACCAGCGGCGAACCTAAGATACCCCACCAGTCTCACCACCTGTACCTACGACCGTGCCATTCCCCTGGAACTTTTTACATATAGACAAAAAACAAAAACAGTACCTTTAGGTTCAAAGTCCAGCGATTTCGGGACACTTTGTTAACTTAAAAAAAAACCGCTAATCTGGGGCTGTACAAAGAAGACAGGACATTTACCTACGCCAATGTTTTAGCGCTGTTTTTCTTGGTAATTTCCACGGAGTGCCAGATTCTACGAATCGGTAAGTCTGTGTGTATGACTGAGTGCTGGCCATCACAAGCGTGCTTGAATGAGAGGAGATTTAGTTTTTCCACCATTATAATTAGTTCTACCTGGTAATATTTTTTACCGTCTTTATTGTATTGTTTTTCTTTTTAAGTGGGATTTCCTAACTTCGTTTATTTCCCTCTCCCTTATGTCTGTTTAGTAAAGGGAAAGCTTTGGAGAACAAAAAGAGTTTTTCTAACCCCTACTAATTACGGTAACACCCCGTCTCATAGTAATAAATTTACTGTTGGGTTAAATTGCCTATCTCTGACCCCCCCCCCCCCCCTGTCTTTTGGGACTGGGTCTTTCTTTGTTAAATGCAAGCGGGAAGGGCATATTGGATACTTCTCCTCACCCCCCCCCCCCCCCCACCCCAACCTTGCTATTTGTACCTGCTGTAACATATGATTTATGCCTGTAAATTGTTGAATATTGTGAGTGATTTTTCATGATAAATAAAAATAATAAACCTTCTAGTATTGTGTTGGCAGGCCCGAGCCCACATTACCCATATTTGTTATTTGTAGCTGTATTCACGTATTGTATGTGCGTTTGAAGCACCAAATTGGTGTGTGCACCTGAGTGACTGGAACTGGCAAATAATTGTTTGTCCAGGTGAGCTGTAGGAGTTTTATGAGATAAACACATATTGTCGTACATAGAGACTGTCCTTACTCTTCCCAGCACTGGTGAATAAACTACCTCTCTTTCTTAAATCCTTATTTTCATAGAGCCTTCACTATCATTCTACACTCTTGCGGGAGCACTAACCATAAGAATTATCTCTCTTATAAAATTTACGACACTCACTCAGATTTTTGTCATGTCTCAGACTTTACTCAGACTATTTGTCTTGTCTCAGACAGACTCTGCAAACCACTCGTAACAGCACCATATACCCATGCCTTCTTCGTCATTTTTAGTTCTGTCTCCATATCTCTTCTGCATGTATTTTTCCGTCTACTTTTGATTCTCATACCCGGGGGATTCCAGATAAAAGGATTGCCTGGTAATGCTATCAACAGGTTTCCTCAATGTTTGTTAACGGAGCCCGAAAGTGAAGTAAAGAATAAAAGGTAAAGGTAGTCTCATAGCAGATACTGCCGTACATGAGTGAAGTGTTAGAGACTTCACCATATTAGGTCCAGCATCGAGAGGGGGGTGACCAGTTCCCTTCCTTCCTGATTTTTCCTTCCCTAACTCAAAGAGCAGAGTTAGGTACCCATTTACAGCTGGTTAGACCGAAGCGTGTCGGTACCAAGATTCGAACCCGGCGCTTTTGCCGCGAAAGACCAGCGCGCTAATCACGTCTGTCAATCAGACGCTCGACGTAAAGAATAGTGACACTGTAGCCTGCCATGCGTGTCTAAAAAGCGACTAAAGAGGGTTGCACACGGGACTGGCTACTCCACCACGTAGTTTCTACACTTTAAGCCACAGATATGTCAAAAATATTATCATACAAAGATATTAAAATAATCAAAGAACAGACACTCAGTTCAACATACGAAAGATATAGTTCGAACATTAGTCCGTCTAAACCAAAAAGTAATGAGGGTTTATCACAAACTCACGCGCTCTTGACATTCATATAAACATACTTTGATGAAACAGGAGAGAGCTCAAATACTGATGCGTGATGCCATATGATGATGGATGGTATCCGCATGTCTGGTTTTGTGTGGTGTGCAGATGTGTTCAGTCAAAACAATGTTCATACAAAAATAACAGGGCAATCCACATAGGACGTCAGTAAAATCACGACGTATAAAGTCAATGATTCTTGTAACAGCCGTTGACGTTTTTCTTCATTATTTATTGTGGACGCCACAGTGACAAAATTGTTACGCGAATATGTAGGCACATCAAACAGTCATTATCACAGCAACATTCAATACAGCAATAGACGGTAGACAGCATTACAAGGATGAGTCAGATGCATGTTATATTTCAAAGTGCTGTAAATGTAGTCAGGTGAAAAACTCCATCCTTTTCTATAACAGCCAGGAGATAACCAGATGTATGAGATCAGTTCACTCTCCTTAGTCTGACTTCAGCAAGACAGACACGTCTGCCGAAGTATAAATAATGTCCTCAAAAATATCCTCTAGATAATAAAGGTTTTCCAAACCTAGTTCATTTAACAAAGTAGCAAGTAATGGTCCTTGGTACATGCATCAACCGATGCAGTACAATGCAGCGACATGTGAGCTGGGAAAAAACATCTCGTGACGACGACTTTCGAAGACAGGCTATGAATCGAAATCGCTCACGACCCAAAATCGATAGAGTTAATGAAAAAGTCAATTTACCTTGCTTTCAAGAAATACAGAAATATCACGCCTCCCGGCATGTGCAAATACACTAGAGGTATTATCCCGAATAAACGAAATATCCATAAGAGGACTACACATCCCTGACAGAACAAAAAATAGCGGAGATCCCCTCTTCAACGAGGCATCTCTTTCGCCATTCCAAATCGCTCACTCCACTAGTGGTGGGCGGAAACCGATCGACCAAGAAGCAAGACAAGTCATGCGCAGTCCAGCGCAAAATGACCACAGCTCAAACTTAACTGCATTCAATACCAACGCGAGAAGACAAATGCTTACCGAGAAAAGTGACTATAAATTTCAAGCAGTTGTTGCCCTTGCGTTATAAAATAGATATTGAAATAAAACGATGTTGCGAGAATTTATCACGCAACATATCACCACCTCCTCCCGATAAAAAAAAAAATGTGGAACATATTTTTTTTTCCAATATCAAAGAGCATGCGATAAGCGGCTCAAAACGCACGAATTATGCGCTGATAATTAACTAAATTGCCAAACAATAGGCTAATTATAGAGTGTCTGGTGAGGATATACCTCAACAGAAAAATAAATATGTCTCAAAAAATATTCACATCGGGGAGGTGTCACCAACACACATCACGTTAGCATGTAAACACAATATACGTATGCAAGTTACTATAATCATCATTAAACAACATACTCTAATATTGTCTTTAAAAATGGATGTACAAATCTGATAGGAAAATTTAAATAGTACATTCTTTGACATGTAATGACATAAGTACATAGTAAAGTTAAACTACATGACGATCCAGGACATATGCTCTGGTATTCCGAGGGTAAGTACACAATCTAGAACTCGTCATGCTTGAAACTAGTAAGGTAAGTCCTCAGCTCAACAATGACATTCTGAGAAAGTACAAGCAATATAATGCTAATTAATAACTAATATGCTTCATAAGGTACAATACATTATTAATAATTGTGGCTGTTTAGTAAACTAACGGCCCTTATATTAACTACTCTGTCCTCCTCTATCATCTTAAAAAACGAACAGAAGAAGATGACAACAAAGCACGATAGTGTGTACATATAAAGTAAGTACAGATGTGCTAATCTATTGTAGAAATATAGGTGTGTTATGACTCTGTAATATATGGAAATATAGGACAGAAGTATTAGTTGGAGTCATGTGGGCATCTAGACAAAATGTCAGCCATCACATTATCCGCACCACGGATAGCTCGTACCGTGAAGTGAAAAGGTTGAAGAGCTATAGCATATCGAGTGGATCTCGAACTCTTCAAATTCTTAGTCTGAATAGCTGTAAGAGCTTTCTGATCAGTCTCTAGAATGAAATGTGCGCCCAGGAGGAATCTTTGTAGCTTTAGAATTGACCAAACCATCGCTAACAACTCACGGTCTAAAACCGAGTAGTTCCTCTCTGCCGCATTTAGTTTTCTAGAAATGTACATAACAGGATGCAGAGTATTTGCATATTCTTGCATCAGTGCTGCTCCAATCCCAGTGGATGAAGCATCACTCCGAAGAACAAAAGTCCTATCAAGAGTAGGTAATCTTAAGATGGGAGGAGAAGAAAATATATTCTTGATTTGGTCTAGTGAAGATTGGCATTCTTCAGACCAACGGACCAGATTAGGCGAACCTTTCTTCAACAATGTTGATAGAGGTGCCATGATCGAAGATAAATTTGGAATAAATCTCCCATAAAATTGAATTAAACCTAAGAGACTCCTAACTTGTTTCTTCGTTTTAGGAACAGAGATGTTCAGTATTTTGGAAGTATTGTGGTCTTCTGTCTTCAAGAGACCATGACCAACACGATGACCCAGGAAAGAGATTTCACCAAAACCATCAAAAGCTTTAGAAGGTTTTGCTGTCAAATTATTCTCACGTAGAGTGGACAGTAAGTCATATAACCCTAAATAGTGATCTTCCCAGGTATCACTGAAGAGACAGATGTCATCTAAGTATGCGATGTCATCCGAACGATGTGACAGAATTCGACGCATCATGCGAACGAAAGTGGCAGGGGCGTTCATGAGACCAAAAGGCATAACATTCCATTGAAATAGACCCCTAGGTGTAGAAAAAGCAGTAAGAGGTTTGGCATGCTCTGCTAAAGGCACTTGCCAATAACCTTTAGACAAGTCAAGTTTAGTGAAGAATCTAGAATTAGAAAGTCTAATCAGTAGATCTTCTAACAAAGGCATCGGTTCAGCGTCGAACTTTGTGACCTGATTCAATTTGCGATAATCAACGCAAATTCGTATGTTCTTATCCTTCTTCCGGACAATAACCATGGAAGAAGAATATGGTGAAGTCGATGGTTCAATTATATTTAATTGAATCATTTCATCCAATTCCTTTTCCACTTGCGACTGAAAGTGTATAGGAATAGGATACGGCCTAACCCTAATTGGATTATTGTCGGTAAGAATTATGTCATGTTCTATGACATCTGTGTGTCCAGGAATGTCAGTGAGAACATCCTGAAATGTTTGTAACATCGACGAGACTTGTCGATGTTCGTCACCAGAAAGATTAGGAGAAACAGAAACGTTTTTCCAAGATTCCGTGGAATGTAATGGAACCACTGGAAGGGGAAGATTGACATCTGAGAAGGTAGCTTCCTCATCCTGAATGACAGACAGGGATGAATAATGACCGTGAGGTGCAGGAGCATCATCCGTTGCCTGGAAAATAGGCAGCAAATAGTCCGGACGTTCGTGAAATTCCGAAAGCATGTTTATGTGGAAAGTTTTATGCTTTCCATCAATATCGACCACATAGTCAACATCGGAAATCCGAGAGACTATTGCATACGGACCTTTCCATGCAATAAGAAGTCTATTTTCCCTACTGGGGAGTAGGACGAATGCTTTGTCACCTGGACAAAGTTGTCGTAGACATCTATTCTTGTTAGCAAACTGCCTTGCCTTCTCTTTAGCAATTTCTGATGAAGCAGTTGCTAGCTTACATGCCTCAATGATCTTTTGTCTAAGAGCAATGACATACTCATATGAGGATTGAGTTTCATCGCTAATATCATCGGCAGTGATGAGATCGTGTAATAAAGACATAGGGCCGCGTGGACGCGCGCCAAAGACAAGTTCGAAGGGAGAAAATCCTGTGTGTTCATTAGGGACTTCTCTATAGGCAAAGAGAGCCGCGGGTAAAACCCTGTCCCAATCTTGAGGATGATCTTCAGTTATCTTACCAAGCAAAGTCTTGAGCGTTCTATTCAGACGCTCAACTAACCCATTAGACATAGGATGGTAGATACTACTGAGAGATCGTTCAATATGTAAGGTAGACATTACCTGTGACATAGTGTCAGATATGAGTTGAGTGCCATGGTCTGACAATATTTCTCTGGGGAACCCCAAGCGAGAAAATATCAACCAAAGAGCATCTGCGATATCTGTAGTAGATATGCTCTTAAGAGGAATAGCCTCTGGCCAACGTGTGCACATATCGACACATGTAAGGATAAACTGATGTCCTCTGGCCGACTTGACCTTAAAAGGGCCAATAATATCTATGGCCATTTTCTGAAACGGCCGAATAGGAATGTCAGCAGCCTGGATAGGCGCAGCATGTCGTGGTCCTCTAGATTTGACCTCCTGACATACCTTGCATGATCGGCAGTAAATACGAATGTCCTTATTGACAAAAGGCCAAAAGAAAGCCGCAAGGACTCTCGACTTCGTACGGGCAAAACCCATATGTCCAGCACATTGCGAGTCATGAGCATGTTGTAATATTTGGACTCTCATGCTCTTGGGAACAAGAATTTGCGAATGTGCCGACGTAGTCGAATCTTGTACCATACGTACAAGTACGCCGTTTCTCATTGCAATCCAAGATTTTCTATTTGTATCCTGATTCGGATCACCTTTCTTCGCAAGAACGAAGAATTTTTTTAAAGAAGGATCTTCTTCTTGCAATTTTATGAAAGAGTCACGAGTGATTACTAAGTGACTATCTTGGCTATCAACTTCATTATCACTATTCAGTGAAGTTTCGGGTGTTTGTAGAGCTTGTGCTCTTGTAACTACTGCATTTGTAGCTTGCATGTTATTATCTTCCCAAGCAGCAATCTGCTGTGGGGTACACTCCCTAACTCCGTGAATACGACCAATAATAAGGTCCGCAATAGGATTAGGTAAGAGACAAGCATGCACATCTCCAGTAAAGAAAGGAGTGGCAATGCGAATTACAGCAGTAGGATATTTTTCTAGAGTGCCGCCAAATGTGACACATTTAATAACCCTTCCTGTAGCACAAGATGGATCTACAAGCGATTGTCTAACACCAATAGTGGTGCATCCGGAATCGAAAAGTAGTGAGACCGGAGTATCATTAACAAGACCCTTATGTAGGATTAAAGAACCCCTCCCGTCATGCGCAACAGCAGCAGGAAGAGCGGGAAGTGGGTGACCACAACTCAAAGTAGTTATGGTACCCGGTTCGAATAAAGTACTGCATTGGGGGCATTTGTTTGCTCTCTCAAAGTCAAAAGCAGAACCAGTGACAGCGTCAAAGTTTTTACTATCAGCAACATGATTACAGGCTCCCTCAGTTTCCTGTTGTACAGCATTAGCCTGCTGATATCTCTTTTTTTTGTGTTGAGATCTACCCCGACTATTATTACCTCTGAAGTTATCAAAGTTATTATTATCTCTGCAGTTATTATTGTCTCTATTGTAATTGTTATCCTGGTTCGAATTCCAGTTTCCACGATTACTATCATGTTCACATTGATGCGAACATCTATTTGTTTGGTTCTGAGGTCTTCGGCAGGAATAACCTCTATTACCATATCCTCTTTTGAAATGCTTATAATTATTAGGGTGATAGTAACGAGTACTATCAGGTTGTCTCCAATTCTTCGAAGAAGAATCACCATGAAATTGATTTCCATGATTTTGACAGAAATTACCGCTACTCTTTCTATCAAAATTTTGTTGGAATCTACGAGCAAAGTTTTGGCCATACGGAGCTGCCGAAGCAACTGGTAAACCTTCTTTCACCTTAGAGTTACCCATGGTTATGTGTGGGTGCGCAGTTACGTATTGGCAACAGAAATCTTCCATTTCTTTTATTGTTTTAGGTTTACGTTCATGAAGGAAAGCAAGGAAAGACTCATTGACAGACGACATGACTTTGTCTCTAAGTATTAAGTCCATAAGTCCTTCATAAGTTTTTTCCGTCTTAGATAGTTCAACCCATCGTGAGAAAGTAATGCGTATTCTTGCAATAAACTCGGAGAATTCAACTCCATTTTCAGGTAACATGTTTTTAAATTGTAGACGATAGCCGTCTTCGTTAAGCTGATATTTCTTTAACAAAGCGGCCCTGACAACCTCATAATTGTTCTTGTCAGGTTCATCCACCATATTTAATATACTTAGAGCTTTACCTGTCAGTATCCCTGATAACTGATAAACATATTTTGCTTTGTCTATGTTATGAGCTGTACATGCTTGTTCAAATCTGTCCAGATAGAACATTATGTCATCACTGGAAGGACTAAATGTTGGTAACTTAATCTTAAAAGTATCATTATTAGCCTTACCAGAAGATGAACCCTTGTTTGAATCATTACCATTACTCATGCTCGTCAATTTCAATTTTTCCAACTCTAAAGCTAAGACCTTTTCTTCATGTTCCATTTTTGCTTTCTCTTTCCTCTCATCAGACTCTCTCTGTAATCTTCTTTCCTCAGCCTGAGCCTCTTTTTGAAGTCTTTCATTTTCAGCTTCTTTTTCAAGTCTTTTATTTTCAGCCTCTTTTTCAAGTCTTTTATTCTCAGCTTCTAGCTGGAGTTTTCTTTCCTCAGCTTCTGATTCTCTTTTTTGTTTTTCCATTTCCATTTGGAATCTCTTTTCATCCACCTGCATCTGCAGTTTCTTTTGTTCAGCTTCCATCTGCAGTTTCTTTTGTTCAGCTTCCATTGCTTTATCATATCGAGCAGTTGCAAATTCTTCTAACTTATCACCAGTCTTCCCAAGCAATTTACCCTGCTCAATAAAGTGCTCAAATGTAGACATGATGAGTAATATATAAGTCCAAAACCTGAAATAATTAACTAATTTATTTCAAACCTAAGTGTAACAAGTCTTAATTAAGCACTTGTATATTCACATCACATTATATTATCCCAGTCTCTGTGGGAAACAAGTCTCCAATCAAAGAACTTGTATATGAAATATCAACAATCAATTCTTGATCATAAGTGCACTTCTCATTCAATAGTGCACGACACTATTCATCATTCATTTATCATCAGTGTAGTAGTAACAGTGCATTAGCATAGCCCATTAACTAATTACTATAACTGTAAACAATGACTATGTAAACACATGCAGAATGTAAACATTGAAAATGTAAACAATACAAACAATGTAAACAATAACAATGTAAACAATAACAAAGATCAGCAACAATACAAAAACGTTCGCAGAAATCAACTAAAAATAAAGCAGAAATTAATGAAATATCACAAAAAATGTGACGATATCTGCGATAGAATTAAACAAAATACATGACACCACAGTGTATAAACAAAAATGTTGTATGAAACTAAATTATAGACAAGAGTAGGCTAACAAATACAAACAAATCAAAACAAAACTAAAGAATGCGAAATAATAACGAAAACAATATTAAAACATGTCATCACAACTAACATAAATAGCAACAGAAGTCGCTTAGCAAATTCCAGTATTGGAAATTTGCAAACCTTACAGAAAACGCTCACAATAGACGACCTCTATGACGTGGCATAATCTAACGGAGACACCACCCAACCGAGAACCCGCTGAAATATAAACATATAAATATACGCATAACATATAAACATATAACATATAGAATGAGATGATACACAGAAGACTCAGCAGAAGTATAAGGGCACAGTTTACATACAAACAGGCCACTTAACTTATAGGCTTCCAATCGTAGAACAGCAGAAAAACGGATGTCAATCAACGTCCTAAAGAGCGAAGCTCCAACGATGATGGCACATCTGAACTGCTTCCACTGCTAACACGATGGTACAAGAGCTTCTGAAATACTGTGTGTTGAGTTGTTTCGGCACTTGACCTTCTAATCCAAAAGTAAGTTGATGGAAATCGGTACTTGGCCTTCTTCAGAAAACAACCCGTTTCAACCGGCACTTGACCTTCACAAAAACGACAGCACTGGAACCTTGACAGCAGCAACTTGCTTGACTTGCGTAAAAGATAACAGCAGTCCGAGTTATCCGCCAACATGTAACAACGCCGGGTACTGTCAAATTCTTGTTTCCGTCAAAAAGTTGAAATTTTGACTTTTACCGGGCAACGCCGAGTACTTTGAAAATTTTGAAGATGTTGACTGTATTGAAGAATGTTAATTTCTTGAAGGATGCTGATGAATTCTTGTTGAAAATGAAGTGGGTAAGGGACCCCGTGTTTGCTGGTACCAGAATCAAACCAGCTTATGGCCACCAAATGATGCGTGATGCCATATGATGATGGATGGTATCCGCATGTCTGGTTTTGTGTGGTGTGCAGATGTGTTCAGTCAAAACAATGTTCATACAAAAATAACAGGGCAATCCACATAGGACGTCAGTAAACTCACGACGTATAAAGTCAATGATTCTTGTAACAGCCGTTGACGTTTTTCTTCATTATTTATTGTGGACGCCACAGTGACAAAATGGTTACGCGAATATGTAGGCACATCAAACAGTCATTATCACAGCAACATTCAATACAGCAATAGACGGTAGACAGCATTACAAGGATGAGTCAGATGCATGTTATATTTCAAAGTGCTGTAAATGTAGTCAGGTGAAAAACTCCATCCTTTTCTATAACAGCCAGGAGATAACCAGATGTATGAGATCAGTTCACTCTCCTTAGTCTGACTTCAGCAAGACAGACACGTCTGCCGAAGTATAAATAATGTCCTCAAAAATATCCTCTAGATAATAAAGGTTTTCCAAACCTAGTTCATTTAACAAAGTAGCAAGTAATGGTCCTTGGTACATGCATCAACCGATGCAGTACAATGCAGCGACGTGTGAGCTGGGAAAAAACATCTCGTGACGACGACTTTCGAAGACAGGCTATGAATCGAAATCGCTCACGACCCAAAATCGATAGAGTTAATGAAAAAGTCAATTTACCTTGCTTTCAAGAAATACAGAAATATCACGCCTCCCGGCATGTGCAAATACACTAGAGGTATTATCCCGAATAAACGAAATATCCATAAGAGGACTACACATCCCTGACAGAACAAAAAATAGCGGAGATCCCCTCTTCAACGAGGCATCTCTTTCGCCATTCCAAATCGCTCACTCCACTAGTGGTGGGCGGAAACCGATCGACCAAGAAGCAAGACAAGTCATGCGCAGTCCAGCGCAAAATGACCACAGCTCAAACTTAACTGCATTCGATACCAACGCGAGAAGACAAATGCTTACCGAGAAAAGTGACTATAAATTTCAAGCAGTTGTTGCCCTTGCGTTATAAAATAGATATTGAAATAAAACGATGTTGCGAGAATTTATCACGCAACAAATACCTAAATACTAGACCACGTTGATCTTTTATATTTGGACATGCGCCCTAATATAAACGGCAGCCCTTGTGTCTAGGCTAAACGGTACGCGCCTCGCCAAAACGAGGTAAAACTTCTATTTTAAAAAACAAAACAAAAAACAAAACCTTAAATACCCAGGAAGTGTGTTCCTACAAGATGGTAGAATGAACAGAGAAACAGAAATACAATATCAAAAGGCTGACAAGTTGGCTTACCAGCTAGCTCCGATGCTCAGGTACCCACAAATCTCCATGGAAACAAAGTGGCAGCTGATAAATATCATATCTCAAAAAAGTTGCAGATATACCACAAGTTGCAAACAGAGACAAGAAGAAGTGAGGAGTTGTGGGAACGATAGCTTGCTTAAGTAAAGCAGTGTGAAATTAATACTGTATGTAAGTAAGTCTTTAGAATGGAGCCAAATCAGTTACGTTCGCAAGCTTTCACTAACAGAAGGTAGGTCTAGAACGAACGAATGAACGAACGAACAAACGTACGACCGACCGAACTTTTTTTTCGGATACATTGGCTTATGAAGAATCCGCTGTCTAGGCATACATTGGCTTTTGAAGCACCCCGCTGTCTAGGCATACATTGGCTTTTGAAGCACCCCGCTGTCTAGGCATACATTGGCTTATGAAGAATCCGCTGTCTAGGCATACATAAATCTCTATAAGGACAAAGAAGATAGAACACGAAGACTCCCTTGAGTAGAGATTGAATAGACATTGTTAATAAATTCTAAAGAAACGCCAACCAAAGCAAAGATTGTGCATTACAACAAGGGGTAAACTATAATCGTCATTTCATTCTTCATTATCGTTCCTCCCACTTTCACTCCTTATAGAACACGGAGCCGCCACTGTAAGCTGGGTCCCCTTGCAGGAAGCTTGCATCAAAGCATTCACGTGCACTTGCAGTGGTAGTCTCTGTAATTTTTTGTTTTACATGATGATGTTGGTAGCCTCATGAAAATAATTTTATTTACAATGCGTTAAATGTGCTGCCTATCCTAGATGACCAATTATACAGAAAGATATGAAATAAAAATGACTACACCCCACAAAAGCCAGCTCCAAAACCCCAGAAATGAGGTATCTAAGGAGGTTGGTTGAAGTAACAAAAAGAGACATGGTCCATAACGATACTTCATATGGCCTCAAAACCCAGCCCCTGCAGACCCGAGAAGAAAAGTAGCAATTACGATGGTTTGGTCATGTCTGTAGAATGGGTGAAGATCGGCTCCTACGGCAAATATGGGAAACTAAGAGCTAGGGATCGAGTATATAGCGAGACAACGGCCGATCTATTTTAAGGAAACGAGGAAGGCCGAGTAGCAGGTAGACAACATCACAGGGCTGCTACACAACAACATGGGCTCACTACAGCCAATACGACACACTTGGCTCAAGAATACAAACTTCAAGGTTCCCACTACGCTTCAAGGTTCCCACTACGCTTCAAGGTTCCCACTATGCTTCAAGGTTCCCACTACGCTTCAAGGTTCCCACTACGCTTCAAGGTTCCCACTACGCTTCAAGGTTCCCACTACGCTTCAAGGTTCCCACTACGCTTCAAGGCAATGGTGGAATAACAAATTAAAAGTCAAGTGATTTTACTATTTATGATTCTGTCTTAGTGTCATTATGATTTCGTTATTTTCACTTCTCTCTCTCTCTCTCTCTCTCCCTCTCTGTTTATCTGGCTCTCCCTGTCTGTCTCTCTGTTTCTCTGTCTGTCTGTCTGTCTGTCTGTCTGTCTGTCTGTCTGTCTGTCTGTCTGTCTGTCTGTCTGTCTGTCTCTCTCTCTCTCTCTCTCTCTCTCTCTCTCTCTCTCTCTAAAAGTTAATAAAATAATTTATTATCCAACGATCCCCAACCGTTGCCCTTCAGTGGGTACCCTCCCATTGTGGGAATCACTGGAAATGACAGAGCTGAACCTTTTTCTAGCGCTAGTGGTAAAATAGAGCACGTCAGCTACTCACTGCCATATTGAGAGGCAAAAACCACTATCCACAAACACTACAGGTACCAATGAAAGAAAGAAAGGTCAATGGCAACAGATTCGACCCAATCTAACAGCTTCATTGGCAGCAATAGACCATCATTTTCCGCCTGAGAACTGTCCACTGCAGATTACTAGGCCACATCTATCGCATCAGGATATCTCACACTAATGAACGTCTGTGTGGAACCAGAATCCAGACAATGAACTTATTCTCAAAAACTACCCATCTCACGTTGACCCACGACACCTGAACTGGCCAGAGGATGCCGAGCAGGAACAAAAGCTATGGGGCCGCCGCGCTGACCTGGAAAAGACTGTGAACTTCGTCCAAGCGACAGACCTGCAGATTTAGCATGACTAACACACTGAATCCAGGAGAAGAAAAATAATATAATTTGATTAAAATACGTATGAAGCTTATACCTCAGGTATAATTTTAAAAGTCTGAAAGATTTTGAGATGTGAAGAATTATATTTAAAATAGTATCTGAGGATGAACGAAAATACAATCCTACTGGAGAGTTCTATAATATTTCTTCTTCTTCGTACACTCTCAGGCGTCAACTTGAATATTTTCAAAGAAAGCAGTTTTTTTAAAAATATTTTTTTAATGTAAAACTTTTGCCTCGTTTTAGCGAGGCGCGTCCCGTTCAACCCAGTCGGTTATATTAGGGCGCATGTCCAAATATAAGACCCTTAGCAGTGGTCAGCTTAAGGCTATTTATATCTCCATAGAGCTTTTCCCTGAATGGTACTGGTGATGACCGACCACATGTGCTTTTCTGTTCGCTTTATAAAATGTATTATTACTGAGACACTATCTGCAAGGCACCGCTGTCACAGAGAGTTTATTGATCATAAATTGCCTATATCCTCTTCTTTTTCTTTCACCCGTATCCTCTATTTTATTATCACTCTTTACCTTTTTCCTGTATTTTTCGCATCCATTCGTTTGCGAAAAATATTTTCTTCTCCATTCTAAACTTTACCGTTTTCTTTCTCATACTGGTAAACGCATTTATGACATAACGTGTCAGAGAGAGAGAGCGTTAAAATGCATTCTATTGCATTAGGTGTCAGTGGACGAAACTGTGAATATATTCGTCTGGCCAGACATAGGAGCAGACATATGTCTACAGCATTCCCTGCACCAGACGAAATACACTGTGAATATTCGCTTTCGCCAGA